>JAWNNS010000506.1:0-140415 GCA_035044605.1 Scaptomyza cyrtandrae | reverse complement strand
ATCTTAACGGACGAAGCAAAATTTAATTAAATCCGTTTTTTTTATTTTTATTTTTTAAATGATTTAAAATGATCGCACAAGCAGCTTTGTTCAAGCATTAGACGATTGTGTCAAGCAATAATGTTGAACAACATTCAACAATAAAAAAGGAAAAAATTACGTGGATAGCGCTGTTCCTACTCAGGTGGTAACCACAAGAGCTAATCAAAAGGGATTAAGCGTTGCTACAAAAATTGCCACACAAAAGAAACATTAATTACGAAGTAAATTAAACTAAAAAATTTGTTAATTTTTCTTTTTCAAGTTAACTAAAGAGATAAAATAAAATATAAAATAGTACTTTTGCTGGCTGCCTACTACCTTTTGCATCAAATTACATATTTAAAGGCCCTGTTTTGCCGAGAAGTATTTTCTCTGGCCCTCAGCGCGATCTGAGCGTTTTTATCTTACCCAGAATAGTATCACTGAGAATTCTCATGCCGTGCCCTGCTACTCCTCGCCTGTTGACGGATAGCATGGGTCCAGCCTCCTTTTTTTACCGTGATCCCATTAAAAATGGGGAAAAAGGGCATAATGGTTTTGTGCAAAAGTATGTAACAGGCAGAAGGAAGCATCTCCGACCCCATAAAGTATATATATTCTTGATCAGCATCAACAGCCCAGTCGATATAGCCATGTCCGTCTGTCCGTCCGTCTGTCTGTCTGTCTGTCCGTATGTATGAGCCAACCGATCTTAGAGACTATAGGAGCTAGAGACTCCAGATTTGGAACTTAAGCTCGCCTAATCCCTAGGCAGTACAAGTTTGTTTTCGATTTTCGATAACTCATCCCGTTTTCGATATACACATGTGATCGATATCAATAAAGTCTTGAATTTTGAAAACTTTGAGACGGCGTTTGAAATATTAAACAAAATAATGACAATCTGTGAAATTTTTATTAAAATCGGTTGAGAAACACCGGAGACATGGAACATTAAAGTTAAGTATGCACACATACTTGCAAGCACTGACTGTCAGCGTAAAGTATAAAGTTCAGGGTATCTTCTAGTCGGGCTCTCCCGACTAGAGCCTTCTTACTTGTTTTGGTTTTGCTTTAGTGCACTTGATGCAGTTTCGAACAACAGTTCTTGCCATGCTCTTTCCCTTTATAGTCCTGAATTGCTGTCTTGAAATGGTCAGCAAAGCTTGGGGGCCGCAATGCATGTTATCCTTATCAAAGAAGATTTTTACGATTGGATCGTTGTATGGTAAAAGCATATATGAGCTGCTTCCAATCGACCTCCTACTCGCAAGATGCCATCCTGATCCAGAAAAGGGGCTAAAGATTTAATGGCACTTTCTCTTCGCGGTTCCTTAAGCCCTTTAATTTGTTTGATGTCAATAAAATCATATCGTTGTATGTTGTGGACAATGATTTTTTTTGCTTCTTGGAGTTCATTGAACTCTATAATTTGACTGGTGTGCTTCTTTCCTTTTCGGAAGCGCATCAAGTAAGCTATGATTCTGACTAGCTTATTGAATGATCCATTATGCCTAATTTTATACATTATATCCTCTTCTCTGGTGATAGTCATTATTGATTTTTGACTATTCCTCGGAAAGTTTGAGCTCTCCACCTCATCCTTAGTAGCGGCAAATGGTGGGGCCAATTTAAAGGTGATCCATGTAAGAACAAAGGAACATAAAACCACATACTGTCTTTGGCAAATGCATTATTCTCTGTAACAACATGTCTCCATTCCTTTTGTAGTGTTAGTCGTTGAATTGTACCAACTCTTGTAGCGACAAATTTGCCACGAATGGAAACCGGAGAAATAATCCATGATAGTACTATCCTTGAATCGGACAATAGTAGGTTGGTACGTTTTTCATTGATAGATCCTCTTTAACTCTGTCGACAAGCTGAGCTCCCAATATAGCAGCTTTTAATTCCAGACGTGGTAGTGTTATTGTGTTGATTGGGGCTAGATGTGATTTGGCACACAATAATTGTACTGCAGCTTGTTTGTCCTTATGTGTTGCTCTTATATATATGGCAGCTCCAAATGCCTTTTCTGAAGCATCAACAAATGCATGAATTTCTGTTGATTCTGGTATTTTTCCACGAAACATGTGATCCTTTCTGTATCGTTTCTATTCGTCTTGAAGATTAAATGGAAGATTTTCTTTGCACTCAAATCCTTCCTTTGGAAGGTGTTGCATAAAGATTTTTGCCTTCATGACCACTGGCGAGAACAATCCCAGAGGATCGAAAATTCTTAAGATTTCAGACATTACATCTCTTCTTGATATGTTCTTTTTAGTGATAATGTCAGTTTTACCACATAGTAGATCTGATTTGGGGTTCCAAGTGATTCCAACATTTGATACAATATCTTCCTTTGATACTTCTTGTAATAGTTCAATCTTATTACTGCACCATTTTCTCAACTTAAATCCGGAACTTTGCAGGAGCTTATTAAGCTGTTGTTGTCTCTGAAGAGCCTCTGTTAGTGTATCCGCCCCTGTTATGCAGTCGTCAACATAAGAATCATTTTCCAAGGCAGCAGCTCCTAGTGGAAGTTCCCTTTTTGCCTTTTGTGACAGATTTTTTAGAAATTTCGTTACTAAAAATGGTGCTGCCTTCGTTCCATATGTGACTGTTTTTAGTCTGTAGTATCTTAGATCCTCTGATGGGTCGCTGCGCCATACTATGGACTGATAACACTGATCTTCGGGATTCATCCAAATTTGACGATAAATTTTTTCAATGTCTGCTGTGAATACATATTTGTGTATTCTAAAACGGGGCAAAATTGAAAACATTGAATTTTGAACAGTTGGTCCCTTGTGCATCAAGTCGTTGAGTGAGTTTCCAGATGATGTAACTGCAGAAGAACTGTATGCATTTCCTTCATATGACCCAGGGCTTCGTAGTCTTTCATGAACTGAATATAGCTGGCCTAAGTCACATGTTGCTAGGTTACGACTCTCCTCTAGGGCTGAAGTGATTTCCAAAAATGGGAGTCGAATAGTGAGTTTCTTGTCGACTGCAATTTTGACGTTTTGCAAAAAATGTTTTTCGCATTGTTTCTCCAACGGTGAAATGCAAGATGTTTTGTTTTCGAATGAGTCCAATTCCCAAAATTTTGCTATTTGTTGATCTAGCTTATCTTCTTCAGTTAGTACTGAGCATGTACTTGTTGTCGACGATGCATCTTGAAGTTTTCTTGCAATGATCCATCCAAGTTTGGTTTGTAGTAGCTTTGGCATTCCTCTTCCAATGCTCAAATGATTATTTTGAATAATTTCAAAATAATATTCTGCTCCTAGAATGATGTCTATTTTTCCAGGTTTGTCAAAGGTAGGATCCGCCAAAGTAATGTTTGCTCTAAACTTCCAACGAGATGTGTCGATCGATTTTGCTGGTTGATCCGGTACTAAGTGAGGCAGTACTATAGCTTCTAATCTTGAGTTGAATTTGTTATGATGTGATTTTATCATAACATTAACTCTTGATCTCGATGTTTGTGTTCGTCCGCCAATTCCGTTGATTTGTAGTTCAGACTTTTGCTTCTTTTTATTTAGCATTTTTAATGCCCTTTCTGGAAATGACATTGACTTGCGAGCCAGAGTCAAGTAGAGCTCTGAATTCTCCTATTTGTCCATTGTTTCCTTCAATAAGGAAGGTACACTACTTGCCGAAGCTGCTGTTTTGACCTCAGATTTATCTTCCAAAAGTAAGATAGTGTTGTGCTTTTTATTGCATTTAAGACAATCCTTTTTTGGCTTTTTTTTTGCGGTATGGTCGCGCTTAAAACATTTCACACATAATTTTTGTTTCTGAACCCAATTTAATCTTTCTGATGGAGATTTTTTAAGAAATTCAGTGCACTTGAATATGGCGTGGTTTGTTTTTTCACAGAAATAACAGACGAATTCTGTTCCTGTCGAGACGCATATATTTTGTTTAGTGCTAACATTTTTTGTGTCAGCACTGCTCGTAGCTTCTAATGTCAAAAATCTTTGTTCCAAAAATAGTGATAATTGACTGAGTTTTTGTAATTGTCTTGCATTAACAATAGATTGCTCATATAGCAGATGAGTTTGCCGATCTAGTTTTTTTGTTAAAACGCATAGAAGCATTGGGTCCCATGTTTCTGTAGCAATTCCAATGTTATTTAGTGCCGATAACGTTTCATTTATGTTATCATGCAGAGCCTATATGGATTTTGCCTCATTGCTTGTGTTTGGTTTACGCTCTCGTAGCATATTCCATGCTGTTGAATAGTTTTATTCTGTTAAGGACAGATGGCGTATTAGGCGTTCCGCATCTCCAGTTAAATTTGTCTTTAAATATCACATCTTTTGGATGACGGGTAACGGAGATTCATGTATCATTTTATTGAAAATATCATAAAACTGCTGCCATTTTAAATAATCTCCATTAAATTTGAAATCCTTGGCGATTAGTCATTTTGTTCATAATTCGCTCCAAATTGTCGAGCAATACATTTTGTTCACGAATCATTGGCTTTATTTCCGGTTCTTCATTCACAGTTGACAAGGATTGAGTCTCAAATTCCATTGAGTTTATTTTGTGTTGGAAGACTTTGGTATATTCAAGTAACATATTATTTATTTTCGCATAGCATTCGTTTATAAAATAACTATGGTCAATTTTAGTTTTTTGAACCAATTTTTTAATATTAAGATCTTCCGAAAAGAATGTTTGCCAAAAACTGTTTAATTTTTTGATTCTCTCTTCAAAATATCCTGGCTTTATTTTGCGGTTTTGCGGATCCATTTGTAAGTTCCGAATTACATTTTGTATTTCCTCGCCCGTCACTAGTTGATTGTCTAGCATAATCTTAAGCTTTGTTGAATCCATTTTTTATACCCTGATCCCATTAAAAATAAGAAAAAAAGGGTATAATAAATTTGTGCAAAAGTATGTAACAGGCAGAAGGAAGCATCTCCGACTTTATAAAGTATATATATTCTTTATCAGCATCAACAGTCGAGTCGATATAGCCATGTCCGTCTGTCCGTCTATATGTACGAACGCGTCGATCTCAGAGACTATAAGAGCTAGAGACTCCAGATTTGGAACTTAAGCTCGCCTAATCCCTAGGCAGTACAAGTTTGTTTTCGATTTTCGATAACTGGGATCGATAACAACAAAATCTTGAATTTTATAAACGTTGAGATAGCATTTGAATAAATAAATAAATATTAAACAAAATAATGTCAATCTGTGAAATTTTTATTAAAATCGGTTAAGAAACACCGGAGATATGGAACATTGAAGTTGAGTATGCAGTATGCGCGCACACACACAAACACATACTTGCAAGCAAGTATCGTCTAGTCGGGATTTCTCGACTAGAGCCTTCTTGCTTGTTATACCCTGATCCCATTAAAATGGGAAGAAAGGATATAATGGTTTTGTGCAAAGGTATGTAACAGGCAGAAGGAAGCATCTCCGACCTTATAAAGTTGATCAGCATCAACAGCCGAGTCGATATAGCCATGTCCGTATGTCCGTCTGTCCGTATGTATGAGCAAGTCGATCTCAGAGACTATAAGAGCTAGAGACTCCAGATTTAGAACTTAAGCTCGCCTAATCCCTAGGCAGTACAAGTTTGTTTTCGATTACTCATCCCGTTTCCATACACATGTGATCGATAACAACAAAATCTTGAATTTGAAAAAATTTTAGATGGCATTTTAATTATTCCTCAAAATAATAACAATCTGTGAAATTTTTATTAAAATCGGTTAAGAAACACCGGAGATGTGGAACCTTGAAGTTGAGTATGCAGTATGCAGTATGGTCGTACACACACGCACACATACTTGCAAGCACTGACTTTACAAGAAAAGTATACGGATCAGGGTATCGTCTATTCGGGATTTCTCGACTAGAGCCTTCTTACTTGTTGTTATTGGCTTCAGACTGACGCACAAGCTGAGAGATAATCAAAAGACTATTTTAAAACAAAACCCTGTGGTGCCCAGCACATATATAATATAATTTAATTCTGTTAGAGTAAGACTTGTTTTCATTTAGAGTTTGTATTGGTGGCTTTGAAACTCTCTGTTTACATCATAGATTTGAACTGGTTTGTGGTGGACAAAGTGTTCTTTGGTCCAGCTAATTAGAATTAAATTTTAGATTTGTTACATTGTCTTCAAATAATAAAGCAAACCACATTTCTTTCAAATTTGCATATATACATACATATATATTTTATAGTTCTTGAGCTTAAATCTCAGCTAGCCCCTCACCTTTTTAAAAATCAAATGTGTTGAAATATAAATTTGCACTATATTTGATAGTATATAACCGATAATATTATCGATCTGGCAGGGCAATGGATTCGTTCGTTCGTTCGTTCGAGAGCAATGAATTCTCTCTCTCTTTATTAGTTTGTAGTTACATACTTCTTTTTGTACTGCCATCCAGGGCAGACCTTTATTGACATAAATCTGCAACCTTCGATTGCGTTTTAAGGCTCTAACAAAGGTTATGGACCAGATCACAAAGTGATTGAAAAACAAGTAAGAAGGCTCTAGTCGAGAAATCCCGACTAGACGATACCCTGATCCCTTTACTTTACGCGTATGTGTGTATGTGTGTACGCGCATACTGCACAGTTCATAGAAAACTTCAATGTCCCATATCTCCGGTGTTTCTTAACCGATTTTAATAAAAATTTCACAGATTGTTATTATTTTGTTTAATATTTATTTGTTTATTCAAATGCTATCTCAAAATTTTCAAAATTCAAGATTTTGTTTTTACATGTGTGTATCGGAAACGGGATGAGTTATCGAAAACAAACTGGTACTGCCTAGGGATTAGGCGAGCTTAAATTCCAATAAATGTCAATTTCTCGGGAGGTAACATGTGTTTCGTAACATTCATGGACGATTTTTTGCGAAAAATCCACGAATATTTCTTAAGCGCAAAAAGCGAAGCCTTTGAAAAGTTCAAATTATAAAAATTATCGTATTTAGAATGCCAAACTGGAAAACGTATAAAGTTGTTACGCAGTGATAATAGCAATGAGGATATAAACAATGAATTTTCATGTTTATTGAACAAATGCGAAATAAAAAGACACTTGATGGTCCCGTATCGCCTCAGCAAAACGAATTTGCGAACAATAGTTGAAATGGCCAAAAGTATGTTCATGAACGCAAATTTACCAGAATATCTGTGGGGTGAAGCTGTGAACACCTCAGTGTACCTTAAAAATATATGTCCAACAAAAGCGCTAGATGGGCGCACGCTATTCGAGGTTTGGAAGGGACGCAAACCGTTCGTAAAACACCTGAGAGTCTTTGGTTCGCGCGCTTTCGCACTGGAGAAGATAAGAGGAGGTTAATTCGCAGCAAAAAGCAAAGTACATAATAATTGGATATTCTTATGCATCGAAGGCATACCGCCTATTTGAGTTGTCAATGGGGCGTGTTATAGAGCGAAGAGGCGTTAAGTTCGTAGAGGGTGAATTTGCGAATTGCATTTATGCTACCGGCATAATCAGCTTAAAGTCAAATGAGGCACCTCCAAAGCAGGTGCACAACGAAGCAGTTCCAGCTGATGCCAATATTGGCAATAACTGGTTTGACAACAGCGATAATGAAGAGGAGGAAGAGCCCTTTGTCAGCGCTAGTGTTCAAGACGAAGAGGATGACATCCAGCCTAGCGTCAATGATCTATATCTTAGCAATCTAAACTGCGAAGATGTTGAGACGCCTCATTCTGTGGTTGAAGCGCTGAGTGGCCAACACGCATCGGACTGGCAGACGTGTTAATAATCAGACTTAGTTATTAGCAGAATTCCCACCTGGACAAAAAGCCATCGGTTCGAAATGGGTATTTCGAAATAAAAAGAATGAAAACGGTGAGACAGAAAGGTTCAAATCGTGACTCGTTTTTTAGGGCTGTGGGCAGAGGTTTGAATACTAAACTACTGGAATACATACTCTCCAGTCATCAAATATGAGACAATCAGGATGCTGTTTGCAAAATCAGTCGAAAAGGAACTATGCATGCATCAAGTGGATATTTCAAATACATATATGAACATTAGGCTTTATGAAGACTTGTACATGAGGCAGCCCCAAAATTTTGTGGACGAAAAAATCCAACGAAGGTTCCTAAACTGTGTGAGGTTTCGAGAATCGATCCCATTTAAATTTTATAATTATTCGAGTTTAAATTTGAATTCAAACCTTAACGGATATTTGACCGCCAAAAGTAAAGGTCAGCTGATCTGCATGCAAGTGCGGCAGCCCCTCACGATCAGGATGCGCTGTCAATATATGCACTTCACGCATTTCCGCTATTGCGATTGTGAAACGTTCTTAAAGCAGATGCGCCGATGCAAACTAACAATAAGGTGTTTTTTTTTTGTAAGTCCTCAATTAGAGGCATAATATAAGCCGTCGGAGAATGGATGAGGCCTAAAAGAGACCAAGGCCTGCCTACGTAGCCGGTGGAAGAGTCCCTCTACACATGCGCTACCATCTCTGGTCACGACTAAGCGATGCCCGCAGCGATTCATTATGATATTGGTATCAAAAAGAAATAAGTTTGAGATTTATTAAATAGTTAATATTTTATACTTATAATTTATGTTTCGAAAATTGATGCAGTGCGAGTTTAAACAAAAAAGGGATAACAAAACAAAACCAAACAAACAGATAAGACCCACAACAACAAACCGCGCATTAGAAACTAAATCATAAATAAATAATGATTAAAATTAATTAATAGCAATCATAAATATAAAAATTATACAAATAAAAATAATGTAAAGAAATTAGTTTAATAAGAAACAAAAGCACCAAAAAAAATATTCGAAATTAAAGTCTTATTTATTGGGCACCTAAACTAATTCATACGCACTAACATTTATAGGGTAGAATCAAATAGAAGAAGAACAGCACCAACTAAGCTTTTTCCTTGGAATGAAGATCAAGAAAGAGAGCAAAAGAGGGGCAATCTTGCACGACATTTGCAAATTGTAACAGAGAAACACAGACGCTCACACGGAGCCTGTAACAGCAGCAAGACATGTGCTGCGCTATCTTTCTGTTAAGTGCATCGAGTATTGGAAGAGTGGAGAGCCCCCAAAAGGATTCGCAGACGCGGATTGGGCAACCGACAAGCAGGATAGGAAGCTATATTCTGGGTACGCTTGCTTCCTGGCCGGAAGCAACTGAGCAGTACGGAAGCAGAGAATGTCGCTTTATCAACAGCAGCAAGAGAAGCTGTACATATTCGAAGACTGCTAAACAAGATCGGATGGAAGGTTCTTGGACCGACGATAACTAATTACGGCGACAACACTAGTTCGGTGATGTAGGGCCTCCTGCAGCTAAAAAGACATCCGCTGTAGGACTTACGATCGTTCGCCCAGTCTGCATCCACATATCCATGAATTGATCTATCAGTTTGCTGATAATGGAGCTTCACATCTACTGTGCCATTCAGATATCGCAGTATCCTTTTTGCTGCGACCTTATGCTCTTTGTGCGGATTAGCGTTCCTTTGCGCCAATTTCGCCACCGAGTGCAAAATATCTGGCCGAGTAGTTATAGCCAAATACATTTGTTTAGGTGCATACAAGTCAACTATTTCAAAGCCATACACATTACCACATATTTATTGACACAATTAAACTTGTATTCGATACCATAGGTCAGAAAAATCTTAGTGACAAAATTTCGCTGACTACACAGAATATCGCTGACTGCACAATATGCGTTATTAGCGCAGCGGTCAGCCAACCCGGTAGTTGCAAGAAAGCAACTGTCCGTCTGTCTGTCTGTCCGTATGTATGAGCCAACCGATCTCAGAGACTATAAGAGCTAGAGACTCCAGATTTGGAACTTAAGCTCGCCTAATCCCTAGGTAGTACAAGTTTGTTTTCGATTTTCGATAACTCATCCCGTTTCCGATATACACATGGGATCGATAACAATAAAATCTTGAATTTGAAAAAACTTTAGATGGCATTTTAATTATTAATCAAAATAATAACAATCTGTGAAATTTTTATTAAAATCGGTTAAGAAACACCGGAGATATGGGACATTGAAGTTGAGTATGCAGTATGCAGTATGTGCGTACAAACAAACACACATACTTCCAAATACTGACTGTACGCGTAGAGTATACGGATCAGGGTATCGTCTAGTCGGGATTTCTCGACTCGAGCCTTCTTACTTGTTTTACCTATAAATATTGTGACTTTTTCGTTAATAAAGTTAGTGTTTTAGTGTCTTAACATCACCGCATTCAATATTGTTCACTCATTTCTACCATCGCACTTACTGTGCGCATCAAAGGACCTCCCTCTCCGTAGTCCACCCAGTTACAAGTACTAGGTGCGACGCCACTTAGTAGTCAGTTTATGTACTGAATACATAGGGATGTAAAACATATACAAACATTTTGGTGACCCCGACGAGTGGATATCTGAAGTTGTCAACTAGGCGACAAAGGATAACTAACTCATCCGATACCCTTACTGAAGTTGTCAATTAGGCGACAAAAGGACCAAATCCCTAATTGAGGTTGTCAACAAGGCGACAGTCAAAAGGAGACTTTAAACCACCTAACACAATTCACTATACTTGTGTTAGTGTAACCAACTACAACCACACAATCACGATATTTGTGTTAGTGTGAATTACTGAAGTTGTCAACTAGGCGACACTTCAGAACCAGTTGCTCTCGTTCAAAGTCCATCAAGCGACTAAAAAATCAGTTAAAATGGCATCAGAAAAAGTAACCATCGATGAGTTACTTGATGTCCAGCAAGATGTCAGCAATCAGATTCAAAGGCTGATATCTAACTACCAAAAGGACTCTGCTGATAGAAAGTCTAAGTCCGGCTACCACAAAATCAAAGCTGATTCTCTGAATGAGAAATGGAATATTGTCCAGGAAAATGATGACTTCATAAGAAAATCTGGCGGGCTATCACAAAATCATGGATACTTCGCCTTCTATGGACAGATAAGAACAACAGTTCTGAAGTTCTTAGAAGTAATCAAAAATGACGCTGAGACCATAAATTAAGCCACTAGCAAGAAGCTTGAGATTGGCGATGGACAGCGTAAGCAAACAACCCTGGAACCCAAGGTGATTGCGTTGTGCCGACGACAAGGTGCAATGATCGCATCCTTATATCGCGCATTGCACAACTCCTATATGAACCTAAGTTGAAAACCCAGTAGAAAATAAGTATGCACAACTCGCTGCTGCAATTGGAAAATTCTTCAATAGAGAAGCAAAATCCAATTCTAGCATCAGCAAGTAGAAAAAATATAAATCTACTTGCAACAGCAAAGGTAATAGTCCAAGGAAATAATGGACAAGAAGCTACCTTCAAGGCTTTGCTGGATTCTGGATCACAGATTAACGTAATTACAGAACGACTCGCCTCTTCATTATCTTTAAAACGTTACGACTCCACACTACGAATTGAAGGCATCGGTGGACAACCAAAGACAAGTAGAGCTCGTGTAAACCTATTGGTGAAGTCATTACACAACGACTTTACAATTCGTATCGAAGCATTTATTCTACCACACATTATTACGGATCAGCCAGCCCAAAGCATAAATGAAAAAGATTGGAACATGTCAGCAACCCTACCGTTGGAAGATTTCCAATTCAACAAACCGGGCAAAATCGGCATTCTCATCGGTGCGGAACACTATTATTAAAGGCATCGTACACCAACCGAAAAGGAGTGCGAGAGCCATTTCATTGAGAACTTGCAGACTGCTACAGATGGGAGATTCATCGTGAAATTGCCGTTAGCTGAACGTTTTTCAGACCTGGAGACTACTGAAAAAGAACAGATACAGAAATCTTGAATGAATGAATATGAAGAATAAGGTCACATTAAAGCTGTTCCTCGGAAACTCCTTCCAACAACATAAACATTATTTCATCCCTCATCATGTGCTGAATCTTGACAGCAGCACCACAAAACTAAGAGTGGTTTTTGATGCATCCTGTAAAACGTCAACGGGAAAATCATTAAATGACATACTGCACGTAGGACCCACGGTGATCTCATGTCAATTCTATTGAGACACACATAAACCCAGAACATCAATTTAATCAAATGATAGTTTGGAGGAATAATCCAAATGATGAGTTGAAATACTATCGGTAAAAACGGTTACATATGGAACAGCAGCGGCTCCGTTTTTAGCAACTAAGTGTCTAAATCACTTAGCCTCACTTTATCTCAGATGATCACCATTAGGATCATCTGCCTTAAGGGATGACTTCTACGTAGATGATTGCCTCACAGGAGCAGACTCAATACGAGAAGCAATACATATTCGAAAGGAGTTGGTTAAAATACTGCTCCCTAAAGGATTAAAATGACGCAAATGGTGCTCAAACAATGAGCAAATTCTTCAAGGAACTCCCAAGGAAGACATTGTAAGCGATATTAAACTTGACGAAACACTGGAACACTACAGTGTTAAGAAATTAGTTGGATGCCAAAAATTGATCAACTTTGCGGCCGCACACAAAACAGCACAGCAAACCGGTTGACAAAGCGTGTTGATTGCTCGGAGCTGGCACAGGTCTTGGACCATCTAGGCTTGTTCGCTCCAGTCGTGATGAAGGCGAAAATCTTTATGCAACGACTGTGAATCAAAACTCAACTGGGATGACGAACTACCTACTATTCTTCAGAACGAGTGGAAGGATTATAGAGAGGACTTGCAAAGCCTCAACTCAATGCAAATTCCAAGACACAAACGATGGAAAAACTCCAGTCTCGAAAGAATTGCACACATTTGTGAATGCGTCTGAGCAGGCATATGGAGCAGCAATATATGTGCGCGCAACGTACAAAAACAAGCAAATATCTGTTCGTTTATTATGCTCAAAGTCTCGAGTGGCTCCAACCGCAACCTCGTCTAGATTTCACCGTCTTTCTTTCATCGATCAATGCACCGTCTTCAACATATAATACGTTCATGGCCAACCGAATAGCGAAAATTCAGGCAGTGACAAGTCAAGATAATATACGACATGTATCGTCCACTTAAAAAAAAACAAAAAAAAAAATGGACAGCCCCTCCCATTATCTCTCCGAGCGATGTGGAGAGGAAAACAAAGCATATAAGATTAGCGGCATATAAATCAACAATAGGCGAAGAGTTTTGTACCTGTAGAGCAACTCATTCTTCAAGTTACAACGCATTGTGGCTTACATGTTGCGATTCTGCTACAAGCGATACAGATCAGCAACTACCACGCTGTGTAAAATAGAACTTGACCGCGCTCGCAATATAATTCTACAGACAATACAGCAAGCTGAATTTACAGCTGACTTTAAAAGTTTAAAGCGCCACAACACAGTGCTTAAAAACAGTTCTATCTCATCGTTGTCACCATTACAAGGCTCAGATGGACTCATGCGAGTTGGAGGTAGATTGGAGCAAGCCCCACTCCCGTATAATGCAAGGCACCAGATTTTGCTGCCTTGTAACGATCCAATTGTAAAAGTGATATTGCGAGAGCTGCATGAAGACAACATGCACTGCGGTGCTCAAGCCTTACGAGCAATTGCTAGACAAGAATATTGGATACTGAACGACAAAACTATGTCGAGAAACATCGTTCACAATTGTGTGAAGTGCATCAAGGCAAAACCCAAGTTAATGAACCAAATTATGGGCAATTTGCCAGCCGATCGAGTGACACCAACACGCCCGTTCCTCACTACAGGCGTGGACTATTGCGGACCAATCTGGATTCATCATAAAGTTCGCGGAAAAAGACCAGATAAAGCATACATAGCCCTATTCTGCTGCTTCTCCACTAAAGCGATCCACCTCGAGCTTGTTAGCGATCTGACCATTAATGCTTTTCTAGGAGCCCTGCGACGCTTCCTAAGCCGCCGCGGAAAATGTCAAACAATTCATTGTGACAATGCCACCAACTTTGTTGGAGCAAACAACCAACTAAAGGAACTGGGAAGATCAATATATGGCGAAAGGGCTCAGGTTGAGATCATCAATCATTGCAACAAAAAACAAGTTGCCTTCAAATTCATACCGCCAAGAGCGCCATCATTTGGAGGCCTATGGGAAGCTGCGGTCAAATCTGCAAAACGCCTACCGCAACGAAAATTTGTTACTAAAACGGTGGGAACTAGTAACCAGGCTCAAGCAAGGATTTTAGAAACAATGGTCGGAATAATATTTGCAAGAATTGCAAGCCACACATAAGTGGAAGGCCGCCAATCCCAATATCAAGGAAGGTATGCTTGTTCTAGTCAAGGAAGACAACATATCCGTGATGAGTTGGCCAATGGGACGCATCGTACGCACATATCCAGGCCAGGATAATCACGTTCGTGTGGTTGACGTTAAAACTGCCTCAGGCATCTACAAACGCCCTATAACCAGGTTTGCGCCGTTGTTCCCAGAAGATATGGCCAAAAAACGCCCCATCAAGGAAACTGAGGACACAGATGAAACTGATGCGCCTCCCGTTCAACGAAAACGGTTAATGTCGCCAACCACAACCTCGTTCTTGTTAATCGTGCTCTTTATGTTACCCTTGGTACTGACTGACTCAGTATCTGTGACGCGGTTTGACTCAAAACCTGGAATCTATTATGAAAAAATCGGAACAACAAAGAGAGCAGTATCCGAGTGGACCATTGTAATATATTATGAACTGGAACCATACTGGCGCGATTTGAAAACATTTGATTCAGGAATAACAAACTTTCGTCACCTGTATGACGAATTACAAATGACAAATCCACTTATGCAACAAACACGCAAACGCCGGTCCCCATTCTATGCAGTGGGTAACATTGCGAATAGTCTATTTGGAGTACTAGACTCAAACTACGCTAAAAAAATGACCAAGGTGATAGAGAAGGTAAAAACGAACGAAGAATTTTTACTGACCTTACTGAAAAACCAAACTTCGGTACTTGACTCAACCATTAACACTGTCAAGAAGACAAGATCTGCATCGGACAAGCGGCTAAAACTACTTGAACAGAAAGTTGCTATCATTAGCCAAACCAGGGGAAAATACAATGGTGCGCGTCTCACGGAGACTTACCTGGCGTTAACAACCCAATTAACACTGTTAGCAGCCACCCTTCAACGCATGCAATCAGAAATAGTCGATGTGCTAACTGAAATTCGCCACCGTACAATAAGCCGAATATTGATCTCTCCCGATCAATTGAAGGAACAATTGAAGAATACATATGCTTTGACTATCAAGCTATGTTTAATGCCGACAATCGGTGAGGATTTCAACTCTTTAACAACAAAACACCAACCATGTGTCAAGTAGCTCACAGAGCAAATAAGATGGTATGGACATTCTTTAATGGAACTTATGCAGTGAAACCCCTTCTACTATACAACTAAAAGACATCAGACTACTGTCGCTGTCATCAGGTTGTACTGCACGCAACTCAGAAATTAGCTTTCAACATCATTATAAGTCAAGTGAAAAAAGGCTATGCTCACTTTGGCGACTCAACATATCAGAGAACAAGGTACACGAAGATAAGGATCTGGACGACTTGCAGCTTAAATTGAGCGCACTAAACAAGCAAGAACTGCCCGACCAAATAAGTTCAGTACAACATCATCATATCGCCGCTTATGCTGCTTTGGTGGTATCCGTCTTAGTGATATTTGCCTATGCACTACGGAAGAAACGCTTCTGGACTTTGCAACCAATAGCTACAAGGAATGAGGCTGCCAACACAGCCGTGCCATCAGCATCCTTAAGACGATTCAGAATGTTTAGATGCATACAAGTCAACACGCATTTAAATCATAAAGCATAAACCAGTTATAACTATTGTAGGACTGAACTTTTAAAGCCACGTATATTAAAACAACTTCTTTGATATAATATATAAAATAATAATTACAACGTTTATTCAGCGAACATTTCATTATATGCGTACACAATTTCAACTTCTTAATTTGTACGGCCTTCTGCTTTGCCGGTTCAGTCACTACTACTCTTCATACATATCCTATCGATTACTACAACTTAATATTAGATCTTATAAATAGTTATCGGCATCAGCTGCTAGAGCTGCCAATCCTACTTTCGGCCATCCTACTAATTATTCGTCCCGAATAATGGGTTCCAAATTTTCATATTTTCAGCAATTGTGTTAGTATTTGTCGGTCCATCAAAGTTACCTAGCTTTTCTACTATGTACCGTCCACGTCTCTACTTATGTTTCACAACATAGGGACCAAGAAACTTCCCTTTCAGTTTCAGTCCGGTTCAGAACTGGGTTCGCTTAATGGCAACCATATCGTCGACGCTGTATCTGGCTTTCTTGATTTATTGAATGACTTGCGGTTTTCTTCTTGAATCGACAAAATATTTTCCTTTACCATTTGCCTTAACTCATATTTCTCTTTTTGTAACTCAACTACAAATTCCTCGACTAACAATTTTTGAAATTCATTGTTATATTTCGTTCTTAATTGTAAGCCTGTAAGAATTTTAAACGGAGACACCTTTGTGCTCCTCGGTGGAGTAGAATTTATAAATTGTCGTCAACACCGCAATTATAATCCTATTGATTCTTTCAACTTGCCCGTTTCCACGAGGCACTCCTGTAGCTATAAGCAAATGCTCAATACCTTGCCCCTTGCAATATTCTTCGAAAATATTAGCAGTGAATGCAGTACCTCGATCACTTATAACTCGCTTTGGATTGCCAAATACTTCGGCCTGCTTCTGCAACTTATCAACAATTTGGTTTCTCCTGTGATTTTTGTTGGGTACAAACAAACAAATTTTGAAAAACCGTCAACTACAAATAAAATGTGGATATACTGTTTTTTAGTTAATTCCATTGGCCCTATATGATCAATATGATATGTTTTTAAAGGGATATCTGACTTGTCGATAGGATTCAATAATCCTTCCTTCTTGCCACACTTGGAATCACCTATAATGCATTCTACGCACGATTTAATGATTAACTAGACTTTTCTTGCTAAGTCTGGAATAAAATAATCACGTCTTACTAATTCTATAGTTCGCTTAGCACTAAAATGTCCTTGACGATGGGCAGTAATAATAATTTCATCCTCCATTTTTGACGGTATGACTATTCATTTATTGATTGGATTCTTATGTAAAATTTAATACTTCAAATAATAATCATCATAGGTAGATGTCTCTAAAACCTTGCAAATTGCATTTATCCGTTCATCCTGTCTCTGGGCCTGCAATATACGATGTTTAAGCGAGTCTTGTAACAATAAACAAGGCACTCTGCTCATGTTCAATTTTATAATCGAAATCTTGTAAAAAGATTGGCCAACGAGAAACTTTAAGGGGAACGTCTTGTTTTTTCTTGGTCATGGCAAACGCGTTACAATCCGTTACAATTTTGATCTTTATACCCAGCAAGTAAATACGCCACTTCTTTAAAGCCTCAACTATTGCAAGAAATTCAAATTCATATGATGGGTATTTTTCGTCAGTTGTTGTCGTCTTCCCGTCATGTACTCTACAAGGTGGAAATACTGGTCTTCAGAGTTCTTTTGCAAAAGAACTGCACCGTATCCATACATACTTACATCGCAATGCACTTCTGTTTCGGCTTTTTGATTATACAACCTTAACACTGGGGAACTTAATAAGCCATATTTTAATTGCTTGAATGAAGCTAACTCTTCTTCTCCCATTTTAAATGTAACGTCCTTCTTCAGTAAGTTATTCAACGGTCTGGCACTGGACGCAAAATCTTTTACGAACCTTCGAAAATAAGAAGTTAAGCCCAAATAGCGTTGAACTCCTTTCTTATCTCGAGGAACTGGAATATTCTCTACCGCTGACACCTTTTCTACTGAAGGTTTTATTGTTGAATTCTCTATTATGTATCCGAGAAATTTTACTTTGCGACATAATATCTAACATTTTTCCCATTTAATTTTTAATCCTTCCACCTGTGCAACGTTTAAAACTTTCTGTAATTTTTGAAGACCTTCCTCTTCATCTTCAGAGGGAATTATGATGTCGTCCATATAATGAAATATCGTACCTTCATCGGTCAACTGCCTCAGAACTGCAAAAATATACCACATAATATGATATGACGTATACTTGGGGGAATCCTCCTCTACTGGTACATGGAAAAACCCGTTACGTAAGTCTAGAGTCGTTAACACCTTTCCTTTTTGCAACTTGTGTAAAACGTCGTCAATCAAATTCATTTATCACGAATAATTTTCTCATTAATCTTTCGATATGTTTGTGTATGTTTGAAGGGAAGTATTCAGTACATAAACTGACTACTAAGTGGCGTCGCAACTAGCACTTGTAACTAGGTGGACTACGGAAGGAGGTCTTGATCACAGTAAGTGCGATGGTAGAAATGAAGTGAATCAGTATATGAATGCGGTGGCTGCTAAGACACTAATCGCAACTAGTTTTTGTAACTAGGTGGACTACGGAGAGGGAGGTCCTTCGATGCGCACAGTAAGTGCGATGGTAGAAATAAGTGAATAGTATTGAATGCGGTGATGCTAAGACACTAAAACACTAACTTTATTAACGAAAAAGTCACAATATTTATAAGTAAAAATAGCTTAGTCTACATGTTTGTGTTGTCAGTTAAATTGGGCTATTAAGTTCTCAGCAATTGCTTGCTTATGCAGAATTGCATATTTTGCAACTACCGTGTTGACTGACCGCTGCGCTAATAACGCATATTGTGCAGTCAGCGATTTTCTGTGTAGTCAGCGATATTTTGTCGCTAAGAGTTTTCTGACCTATGGTATCGAATACAAGATTAGTTGTGTCAACAAATATGTTGTTGACAATTGAGTGTCGTTTCTTATATAATTGGTTTATGCTTTATGATTTAAATGCTTGTTGACTTGTATGCACCTAAACATTCTCGCCGCCGTTGAATCGGTGATCAACCATCATCTACATCCAGTGTGAATCGTCTTGGGGATGCTGATGGCACGGCTGTGTTGGCAGCCTCATTCCTTGTAGCTATTGGTTGCAAAGTCCAGAAGCGTTTCTTCCGTAGTGCATAGGCAAATAGCACTAAGACGGATACCACCAAAGCAGTATAGGCGGCGATATGATGATGTGTACTGAACTTATTTGGTCGGGCAGTTCTTGCTTGTTGAGTGCGTTCAATTTAAGCTGCAAGTCGTCCAGATCCTTATCTTCGTGTACCTTGTTCTCTGACATGTTGAGTTTTGGTAGAGGTCTTTGAGTTGTGTCTGGCTTGATTATTTCGCCAAAGTGAGCATAGCCTTTTTTCACTTGGCTTATAATGATGTTGAAGGTGCTGATGCTTATTTCTGAGTTGCGTGCAGTACAGCCTGATGACAGCGACAGTAGTCCGGTGTCTTTTAGTTGTATAGTAGATGGGGTTCCATTGCATACGGCTTGTAGTTCCATTACAGAGTGCGTTGCAAAGATCCAATTATTAGGATGGTGCGTTTTTGTCCATACCATCTTAGTTGCTCTGTGAGCTACTTGACACATGGTTGGTGTTTTGTTGTTAAAGAGTTGAAATTCACACCGATTGTCGGCATTAAACATAGCTTGGTGGTCAAAGCATATGTATTCTTCATTTGGTAACGTACGGCAACGGTGTAGATCATCTGTTGTGAGTCCCATGAATTTATCCCTATGGTTGTTAACAGCTATAATAGGTGTTTTAAGCTCAAATAGTCGCCAGCTTGTTGAGTCCCACATCGGAATTGGCACAATGTTGAACAGTTCTAATATTGATGTTGACACTAGTGGTAGTATTATTCTAAATATTACATGAGAGTCGGTGACTGTGCCTTCTGCTCGCATAATTCTGTATAAGTGAATAATGTTGGATGATGTCACTGGTGCCATTTGATCTGGCGGCAAATGATCCCGCATTTGGTCCAATTGTTCCTTCAATTGATCGGGAGAGATCAATATTGGGCTTATTGTACGGTGGCGAATTCCAGTTAGCACATCGACTATTTCTGCTTGCATGCGTTGAAGGGTGGCTGCTAACAGTGTTAATTGGGTTGTTAACGCCAGGTAGGTCTCCGTAGACGCGCACCAGTGTATTTCCCTGTTGGCTAATGATAGCAACTTGCTGTCAAGTAGTTTTACGCTTGTCCGATGCAGATCTTGTCTTCTTGACAATGTTATGGTTGAGTCAAGCACTGAAGTTTGATTTTTCAGTAAGGTCAGTAAAAATTACCTTCTCTATCACCTTGTCATTTTATTAGCGTAGTTTGAGTCTAATACTCCAAATAGACTATTCGCAATGTTACCCACTGCATCGAATGGGGACCGGCGTTTGCGTGTATGTTGCATAAGTGGATTTGTCATTTGTAATTTGTCATACAGGTGACGAAAGTGCTGTGATATGGAATCACATATGTGATTGTTTTTTAATTCTGGGCATATGTATTTGAATTCGTTTATTCCTGAATCAAATGTTTTCATATCGCGCCAGTATGGTTCCAATTCATAATATATTACAATGGTCCACTCGGATACTGCTCTCTTTGTGGTTCCGATTTTTTCATAATAGATTCCAGGTTTTGAGTCAAACCGCGTCACAGATACTGAGTCAGTCAGTACCAAGGGTAACATAAAGAGCACGATTAACAAGAACGAGGTTGTGGTTGGCGACATTAACCGTTTTCGTTGAACGGGAGGCGCATCAGTTTCATCTCTGTCCTCGGTTTTCTTGATGGGGCGTTTTTGGCCATATCTTCTGGGAACAACGGCGCAAGCCTGGTTATAGGGCGTTTGTAGATGCCTGAGGCAGTTTTAACGTCAACCACACGAACGTGATTATCCTGGCCTGGTTATGTGCGTACGATGCGTTCCATTGGCCAACTCATCACAGGTATTTTGTCTTCCTTGACTAGAACAAGCATACCTTCCTTGATATTGGGATTGGCGGCCTTCCACTTATGTGTGGCTTGCAATTCTTGCAAATATTCTTCCGACCATTGTCTCCAAAATCCTTGCTTGAGCCTGGATACTAGTTCCCACCGTTTTAGTAACGAACTTTCGTTGCGGTCTGTGTTGACATCGGGGGGAGCAGTCAGCGTTTCACCAATCAGAAAATGTGCTGGGGTGAGGGCTGTGTTATCCGTAGGGTCGTTTGACATTGGTGTAATTGGACGAGAGTTTAGAATCGCTTCAATTTCGATGATCACCGTATTTAATTCTTCGAACGTTAGAGATGCGGTATTTGTCGTGGTAACCAGTAGACGTTTTGCAGACTTGAGTGCAGCTTCGCATAGACGTCCAAATGATGGCGCTCTTGGCGGTTTGAATTTGAAGGCAACTTGTTTTTTGTTGCAAAGATTGATCTCAACCTGAGCCCTTTCGCCAAATATTGATCCTCCCAGTTCCTTTAGTTGGTTGTTTGCTCCAACAAAGTTGGTGGCATTGTCACAATGAATTGTTTGACATTTTCCGCGGCGGCTTAGGAAGCGTCGCAGGGCTCCTAGAAAGGCATTTGTGGTCAGATTGCTAACCAGCTCGAGATGGATCGCTTTAGTGGAGAAGCAGCAGAATACGGCTATGTATGCTTTATCTGGTCTTTTTCCGCGAACTTTATGATGAATCCAGAATGGTCCGCAATAGTCCACGCCTGTAGTGAGGAACGGGCGTGTTGGTGTCTCTCGATCGGCTGGCGAATTGCCCATAATTTGGTTAACTTGGTCTTTGCCTTGTTGCACTTCACACAATTGTGAACGATGCTTCTCGACATAGTTTTATCGTTCAGTATCCAATATTCTTGTCTAGCAATTGCTCGTAAGGCTTGAGCACCGCAGTGCATGTTGTCTTCATGCAGTTCTCGCAATATCATCTTTACTATTGGATCGTTATAAGGCAGCAAAATCTGGTGCCTTGCATTATACGGGAGTGGGGCTTGCTCCAATCTACCTCCAACTCGCATGAGTCCATCTGAGCCTTGTAATGGTGACAACGATGAGATAGGACTCTTTTTATCCACTGTGTTGTGGCGCTTCAAACTTTTAAAGTCAGCTGTAAATTCAGCTTGCTGTATTTTCTGTTGAACTATATTGCGAGCGCGGTCCAGTTCTATTTTACACAGCCAATTTTGTTGACTTGTCAATGCCTGAATTTTCGCTATTCGGTTGGCCACGAACGTATGATATGTTGAAGACGGTGCATTGATCCATTAAAGAACAACGGTAGAATCCGACCAAAAATATCCGGACACTGCGGTGGCGTCAAGGTTTAGATCGCGTCGAATTCTGTCCACGAGCTCAGCACCTAATAATGCAGCACACAGTTCTAGACGAGGTAGTGACTGTTTTGCGGTTGGAGCCACTCGAGACTTTGAGCATAATAAACGAACAGATATTTGCTTGTTTTTGTACGTTGCGCGCACATATATTGCTGCTCCATATGCCTGCTCTGACGCATCCACAAATGTGTGCAATTCTTTCGAGACTGGAGTTTTTCCATCGTTTGTGTCTTGGAATTTGCATTGAGTTGAGGCTTTGCAAGTCCTCTCTATAATCCTTCCACTCGTTCTGAAGAATAGTAGGTAGTTCGTCATCCCAGTTGAGTTTTGATTCACAGTCGTTGCATAAAGATTTTCGCCTTCATCACGACTGGAGCGAACAAGCCTAGATGGTCCAAGACCTGTGCCAGCTCCGAGCAATCAACACGCTTTGTCAACCGGTTTGCTGTGCTGTTTTGTGTGCGGCCGCAAAGTTGATCAATTTTTGGCATCCAACTAATTTCTTAACACTGTAGTGTTCCAGTGTTTCGTCAAGTTTAATATCGCTTACAATGTCTTCCTTGGGAGTTCCTTGAAGAATTTGCTCATTGTTTGAGCACCATTTGCGTCATTTTAATCCTTTAGGGAGCAGTATTTTAACCAACTCCTTTCGAATATGTATTGCTTCTCGTATTGAATCGCTCGCTCTCTTTGCTTAGCAACGGACGTGTTTTTTTTTGTGCTCTTCGTTTTTTTTTTGATTTTGTGCGTTTTACGTTTGTTTTTAATTTCGCGACTCTGTGCAAATAAATAGTTTTGTGACTTTGGGTTTCATCGGTTTTTGTAAACCCAAGTTTGGAACATTAATTTAATAATTTATTTGCATTTATTTTGCAAGTGCCAAAATACAACAACGAACTGCAGTCAAAGCTCATTGCTTAAGTTGCTTAGCTTGCTTTGCCCTGCTAGTATTTTGTTTTTGTATTTTCATACTTGCACTCTTTCAGTTCTTCTGTGCTCGCTCTCTGTGCATAAAACCGTTTTTGGCTCTCACGCGCTCTTTTGTGTTGGTGCTGGTCCCGGTTTAAATTATTCCGTTGTTGTTGCTTACGGTTGCTGCGCTCGCGACGGTACGTTTTTGTTTGTGTTTTATTTTGTGAGTATTTACAAGCGTATTCTTACTATTAACCCTAGGGTGGTCTTCTTTCTTTTTTGAGCAGTATTTTTTTTCAATCATTAATTTAAAAAAAAATAAAATTTTATTTGTGTCTCTTTGTATTTTTATTTGTTTATTTATTTGTTTTTATTTTGTTTTTTTTTTTTTAAACAAAATAAAAAGAAATTTATATAACAATGGTTGTCTGCTCTTTCAAGGGCTGCCAAGTTCGCACTAATACAAATATGGCTTTTATTAGGTGCTGGATGTGCCCAAATGTCGCTCATGAAAAATGTGCTGGTCTTAACGGCCGAGTCATCGACTTGAAGGGCACTACTAATTTAGAGTGGCCATTTTGGTCTTGTTTGGAGCGGAAAAAAGACATGGCAAACTTTATGGAGACTCAGCTTGGCTTTGAGGGAGTTTTCGGCCAATTAAAAAAATTGTGCGATAATTTCTCAATTGTGCAGAGAAACTTTAAGGAGAAAAATCTCTTGACTGATTCTCCTAAGCGCAAAAAAGCCAATGTTGGGCCGTCACCGGGACTGAAATTCAGCCAAACAATCCTGAGACCAAAAATAAAAATAGGCTAAAAAACAATTCTTCTGCCTCAGTCCCCATAATTAACGAGATAACGGATGTAAACGCTATAGTCCCTATGGATGTTGTTTCATCTAATCCCAGTCCTTCGGTCTCTTTGGTGGTGAGTAGAGTTGACGTAGCTCAACCAAACAAACCTAATATACCCATAGAGCCAAATATTCCATTAGCTAAAAATGTATCTTCGGTTGAAGACATAATTAAAAAATTTGTTGCCGTTCCACCTAAAAAACAAGTACATGTTTCAAGGCTTCCCCCTGATTTGACATCAGAAGATGTCACGGTCTATATTAAGGCCAAATCGAAAGCCAATTTCACGGTGGAGAAATTCAAATTTAATTATACTAGGAATATCTCGTCGTTTAAAATCAGTGTCTCGAGTCAGGACTTTAGCTCTATATGTTGCAAAGAGTTTTGGCCGTAGCACATTGTTGTTAATGAATATACAGCCAGGAAAAAAAATCGGCCTCCGATTTTATCTCCCACCCCAGTAGCTTTGCCTAAATCTCTTGCCAAAACTCGGTCTCCTATTGTATCTCCCACCCCAGTAGCGTTGCCTCAAACTCTTCTCGTTTCTGATAGTTCAAAAAACTAACAGCTTCTTCGGTACTTGGCTATCAGAACGTAAGAGGTATTTGTAGCAAACTCAGTAGTTTGTATCTTAATAGCATTGCATTTCCCTTTCATGTCATTGCCTTAACTGAAACTTGGTTAAGGCAAGACATTCTTAATTCTGAAGTAGTATGCAACAGATACTGTATTTATAGAAAAGACCGTACACTTCGACGTGGCGGAGGTGTGCTTATTGCTGTTGATGAAAATTATTTTTCGGAGACAGTAATAGTAGGTGGTTCTATGGATATAGAATTTGTTGCTGTTAAGTTGACTTTTAATGGTGTTGGTGTTTTTATAACTTGCTCGTATATACCCCTAACCTCTGATAACTCTGTCTACGATGCTATTTTGTCTGCTATAATGTCCGTTTCTTGCATGCTTTCCGATCGCGATATCCTTGTAGTTCTCGGTGATCTCAATATTGCTGAAGTTACTTGGATTTCTTGTCCCAACTCTTCTCTCTTCTCTCTGAATTCTTGACTAATTTACTTGGGATATCAGTACATTAAATAAATTATATCCCAAATTCTCTTAATAAAATGCTTGATGGATATCAGTACATTAAATAAATTATATCCCAAATTCTCTTAATAAAATGCTTGATCTGGTTTTTGTTTTGGATCCATCCTCCTCATCCATTACCCGATCAAAACCCATATCTTATCCACAGGATTTATACCATGGGGCTATGCCCCAGTAGAAATCGTTTAAGCCGAGTACATCAATTTCGGATAACCGATTTCGCAAAACTTACTCGGCTGCTGGCCCTGACTGACTGGTCTACCCTTTACGGGTCTGACAATTTGGACGTGGCAATCAGTATTTTTTATAATACTTTAAATTCTTGACTTGATTTGTGTGTCCCTTATGGAACGCCAAACAGGTCAAACAAACCTGTGTGGTTTACCAGAGAGTTGACTATTCTGAAAAACCGTAAATCGAAACTCTACAAGAGTTTCAGAAAATCAAGCTCTCAGTTAGCTTGTTCTGCATACTTGATTGCTCGTTCCAACTTTTCAGTCCTCAATAACAAATGTTACAGGAATTACCTGACTAGGTGTAGATTACAGTTTCAGCAGGATCCTAAACGGTTTTTTGATTTCGTTAATGCGAAACGCAAGACATCGACTCTTCCATCTAACATATTCTTTGATAAAATGAAAGCCAATTCAGATCTGGCCATTGCCGATCTATTTGCTGAATTTTTTCAAACGACCTATAGCCCTTGTTTTCAACCAGTCGTCACGCCTTATCCCTATCAGCTTAATGCCTCAAATTGCATTTTTATACCGGAAATCACAGAGAGCTCACTAGTTTGTGATCTTCTGGTTATAAAGTCCACATTTACTCCAGGACCTGATGGAATACCAAGCTGTGTGCTTAGGTACTGTGCTCAGGATCTTGTAAAACCTTTGCATAAATTGTTTAGTATGTCCGTAGAGCTATGCTCTTTCCCAAAAATTTGGAAAGAGTCTTATATTATTCCTTTGCACAAAAAAGGAAACAAATCTAATGCTCAAAATTATAGGGGTATCTCCAAGTTGTCTGCTATTCCTAAGATTTTTGAGAAACTAATAACCTCTCATCTTCAACATCTTTGTAAATCTATGATTTCACCGTGCCAGCACGGGTTCATGAAACATAGATCTACCTCTACTAACTTACTAGAATTCACATCATTTGTTATTAAAGGCTTTGAAGACAAATTGCAAACTGATGTTATTTACACTGATTTCAGTAAGGCTTTTGACTCTGTTAATCACCTCCTGTTAATTTATAAACTTAAACTTTTGGGCTTTCCCAATAATCTTATCCTTTGGATTCAAGATTATTTAACTTCTAGAACTCAGAGAGTCTATTTTAATGGCTCAGTATCTAAAGCGGTGCAGGTCACTTCTGGTGTTCCACAAGGAAGTCACCTTGGACCGTTATTATTTACACTGTTCATAAACGACCTTCCGTCTGTTATTAATCATTCTCGGGTACTAATGTATGCTGATGATGTAAAATTATGCATGTCAGCTGCAAGTCTTCTGTCTGGTCATAGACTGCAAAGTGACTTAGACAATTTTCAAACTTGGTGCAGAGTAAATTTAATGCAAAGTTATTTCTTTTTATAGGCGAATGCCTTTTTTTAACATCTATCTTCTGGATAACCTACCATTGGATCGGATTGATTTGGTTGAGGATTTGGGTATCGAGCATCAAGTGTCTTGGGGTTCATTAAACGCTGGTCGAAGGAATTCGACGACCCCTACTTAACAAAAACGCTTTATGTGTCTCTCGTCCGACCTTTTCTTGAATATGGATCTTGTATATGGTATCCCAAATACAGGACTCATCAGGATAGAATAGAATCGGTACAAAAACAATTTTTGCTCTTTGCCCTTCGGGGTCTTAACTGGGACAATAGTACTAATTTACCTGCTTGCCACAGTAGACTTTTACTAATAAATCTTCCCTCTCTTAATCATCGTAGAACTATGCTAGCAATAACCTTTTTTCACAAATTAATAAATGGTGAAATAGATTCCCCCATACTAATAAACCAAATTAACTTTGCTGTACCTATTAGAAGTAGTAGACATTTTTTACCAATAGCCCTGCATGCTTGATTTTCTAACTATGCTATCCATAACCCATTTCGGATCTTATGTTCAGTATATAACGATCTTTCCCACCTTATTACTAGTACCACTTCTGCATGCTCTCTAAAAAAAATTGTCTTACGTCATTTGTCTACATGTTCGCGATCTTCGTAACCGCACGTTACGCGGTGCGCCCCTCGGTCGGATGGGCGGGAGGTGGGTCGCTTTATGCTTGGGTCCGCGCGTTAACAAGCCAGTGCTTGGTATCGTTGGGCCACTTGAATGTACTGTCCGTTAGTACATCTACGTCCAATAATAAATAGAATCTGCTCCTGTGAGGCAATCATCTACGTAGAAGTCATCCCTTAAGGCAGATGATCCTAATGGTGATCTGCTGAGATGAAGTGAGGCTAAGTGATTTAGACACTAAGTCGCTAAAAACGGAGCCGCTGCTGTTCCATATGTAATCGTTTTTAATCGATAGTATTTCAACTCATCATTTGGATTATTCATTCAAACTATCATTTGACTAAATTGGTGTTCAGGGTTTATCCATATTTGGCGACACATCTTCTCGATGTCTGCCGTAAATGCGTATTTATGTGTTCTGAATCTCAGTAGAATTGACATGAGATCACTTTGCACCGTGGGTCCTACGTGCAGTATGTCATTTAATGATTTTCCCGTTGACGTTTTACAGGATGCATCAAAAACCACTCTTAGCTTTGTGGTGCTGCTATCAGGTTTCAGCACACAATGATGAGGGATGAAATAATGTTTTGATGGAAGGAGTTTTCGAGGAACAGCCTTCATGTGACCTAATTCTTCATATTCATTCATGAAGTCCACATATCTTTTCCAGATTTCTGTATATGTCCTTCTTTCCAGTGCGAGGAATCTTTTTTCAGCAGTCTCCAACGAGGGCCCCAGGGCTGAAGAATGTTCAGCAAACGGCAATTTCAAGATGAATCTCCCATCTACAGCAGTCTGCAAGTTCTCAATGAAATGGGTCTCGCACTCTTTTTCGGTTGGTGTACGATGCCTTTCTGCTGTTTCCAGGTTGTCTAGGGTCCAGAATCGTTCCATTAGGGTATTGGTTTCTTCTCCTGTAGCTACTGCATAAATAGCTGCTGACATCCTTGGTTCCTTTATTTTTCCAGCCACCACCCATCCCAATCTGGTCTTTTGCATGATTGGAACAGAGTGTATTCTGTGTTGTTGTGGGAGTAATAGTGCGTAATAGTGTTCCGCATGTCGATTTTGCCCGGTTTGTTGAATTGGGGATCTGCCAACGGTAGGGTTGCTGGCATGTTCCAATCTTTTTCATTTATGCTTTGGGCTGGCTGATCCGTAATGTGTGGTAGAATAAATGCCTCGATACGAATTGTAAAGTCGTCGTGTAATGACTTCACTAATAGGTTAACACGAGCTCTACTTGTCTTTTCCAAATGCAGCAGCGTGTTGTGCCTTTCTACACTTAAAACATTTAAAGCGACTTGGGCAAGCCTTTGCCATGTGATCTCCTTTGAGGCAATTGACGCATAGTTTTTGTCGTTGAATCCAATTCAATCTTTCAGCAGCTGTCCTTGCACGGAAGTCGTTGCACCGAAATATGAAATGATTAGATTTCTTGCAATACAGACAATCCTTCCTTGTAGTTGAAGAAGATGCACAAGTTGCTCCCGTTGAGTCTCTTTTGGCATTGATGTGTGTTTTGCTTCCGCTAGCTAAAACACGAACTCTTTGTTCGAGAAACTGGAGCATGGTGTCTAGTTTTTGTATTTGCTTCGAATTGCTTATTGATTGCTCGTACAGTGTCTTATTTGTGCTGTCGAGCTTATTTCGTATGACCGCTATTAATATTGGGTCCCACGTTGAGATGTCCAATCCAAGTCCCTTGAGAGATGGGAGGGACTCCAAGGTGACTATGTATAGTTCCTTGAGCGACTTTACATTGTCGTTGATGGTTTGTTGCATCAAAAATCGGTTCAATACCGTTAATGCTATATCTCTTGGGTTATCGTACGCGTCAACCAAGATGTTCCATGCGTGGAGGTAGTTATCCTCTTTCAAGTCGATTTGGCGGATTAATCTTTCTGCCTCACCGATCACGCTAGTTTTAAGATACCACATTTTCCGGATTGTCGGCATGTTGGTATTGTGTACCATGGACACAAACATATCAAAGAATTGTGTCCATTTTAAGATGTCCCCATCAAATTTGGGAACTGTTATGCGAGGCAAGTTTATGTCATTGGTGCACTGTATATCGTTTTTTTATGCTAGTGCCCCTTGTACATCAATTTCTGCCTGTAGATACTCCTTTAAATCATACCCATTTTCTTCTGGGTTTTCAACTTCCTTATACAGTCGAAAATGGACCTCTTGAATTTGAGCCCATAGATTCTTTATGAGCTCTAGCGCTGATTGCTCAATAGGAGTTTTTTGGTGCAATGCGCGATATAAGGATGCGATCGTCGTCGGTCGTCGGCACAACGCAATCACCTTGGGTTCCAGGGTTGGTTACTTAGGCTATTCATCGCCAATCTCAAGCTTCTTGCTTGTTTTTGTGATAGCCCGCCAGATTTTCTTATGAAGTCATAATTTTGCTGGATAATGTTCCATTTCTCATTTAGAAAATCAGCTTTGATTTTGTGGTAGCCGGACTTAGACTTTCTATCAGTGGAGTCCTTTTTGTAGTTAGATATCAGCCTTTGAATCTGATGGCTGACATCTTGTTGGACATCAAGTAACTCATCGGTGGTTACTTTTTCTGATGCCATTTTTAACTGATTTTTTGTCGCTTGTTGGACTTGTACAGATATGTATTTGTATATCTGTTTATACCCTGATCCCATTAAAAATGGGAAAAACGGTATCATGAAGTTGTGCAAAAGTATGTAACAGGCAGAAGGAAGCATCTCCGACCCCATAAAGTATATATATTCTTAATCAGCATCAACAGTCGAGTCGATATAGCCATGTCCGTCTGTTCGTCTGTATGTATGAACGCGTCGATCTCAGAGACTATAAGAGCTAGAGACTCCAGATTTGGAACTTAAGCTCGCCTAATCCCTAGGCAGTACAAGTTTGTTTTCGATTTTCCATATCTCCGGTGTCTCTCAACCGATTTTAATAAAAATTTCACAGATTGTTATTATTTTTAATAATAATTAAATGCCGTCTTAAGTTTTTTTAAATTCAAGATTTCGTCGTTATCGATCCCATGTGTATATCGGAAACGGGATGAGTTATCGAAAATCAAAAACAAACTTGTACTGCCTAGGGATTAGGCGAGCTTAAGTTCTAAATCTGGAGTCTCTAGCTCTTATAGTCTCTGAGATCGACGCGTTCATACATACAGACGGACAGACGGACATGGCAATATCGACTCGACATTTGATGCTGATCAAGAATATATATACTTTATGGGGTCGGAGATGCTTCCTTCTGCCTGTTACATACTTTTGCACAACTTCATTATACCCTTTTTTCCCATTTTTAATGGGATCAGGGTATAAAAATAGCTTAGTCTACATGTTCATGTTGTCAGTTAAATTGGGTTATTGAGTTCTGAGCAATTGCTTGCTTGCAACTACCGGGTTGGCTGACCGCTGCGCTAATAACGCATATTGTGCAGTCAGCGATATTCTGTGTAGTCAGCGATATTTTTTCGCTAAGAGTTTTTTGACCTATGGTAACGAATACAAGTTTAATTGTGTCAACAAATGTGTGGTATTGTGTATGGTTTTTGAAATAGTTTTAATTGTGTTGACAATTGTGTGTCATTTCTTATATAATTGGTTTATGCTTTATGATTTAATTGCGTGTTGACTTGTATGCACCTAAACATATACTTTCCTTCCTTTCTCTACGGTTTTTGATACAGATATAAGATTCGCTTGTAATTCACCGACATACAAAACGTTTAATAACTCAATGCTAGAATTTTCCGATTTTAAACGCACACTTCCAATGCCGCTTGCATACACATATTTGTCCCCCGCAAGGGATATCTTCTATTTATACTATCAGATAAAGGCAAACTTTGAATTGTCACAACAGATGTGAGCGGTCGCGCCACTATCCAAGCACCACATTGACTTTCCGTTGGTCCGTTTTACGCACATTCGCGAGCATAGAGAAATGACTTTCGTCGTTTTCTTTTTCTTTGTTGTTCTTCATTTTGCACTGAGCGATTAAATGATCGTCACTGCCGCATCTATAACACTTTTTCTTGTTTGTAGATACCGTTCTTTCTTGCGCGCACTTTTTGCCTTTATTTTTCGTACGTGATACATTAATTTGCTGTACATTACTATTAGAGTCTGCTTTGCTCAACATTTGCCTTTCTCCCTCTTCCATAATCTTGATCTTCAAATCAGATAGGGATGGCAATACCTCACGAGTTTCAATCGCTACTACAAAGTTCTCTTCTTGAATATCCATTTCTATCTTTTTCAACTCGCTTAAAAACTCAAACGAAGCAACTTTTTGAACAATGGAATCTTTCTTGCAGGTCCACGCGGTTGATACACACTTGCGAGCTTCTCCCAAGCTTCTTTCGACGTCGTACAGTTTTTTATGATACTAATTTGTGACGCCTTTACACCCAGCAATATACTTGCTAATGCCTTTTCACCACGCGTATCAAAAACTGCTCTTTGTTCTGCAGAATCGCTTTCACTCTTTACAAGTCTACCACAGACTACCGGCCAATTATCATTGTGAATCATTGTGCTTTTCATTTGCACTGACCACGCCGCATAATTTTCGCTTTCTAACTTGTCCAACTTGTCGCTCGCATATAACCCCTGCGCGCTCAAGTTTATTTATTTTTCTTAATCACACAGAAGTTGTTTTCCGAAAAAAATCTGCATCAAAAGCTTGGGTGCCCTATCCATTCCTGCCGCCCACAGTCGCTAACTTTTTTAAAACGGTAATGCTCGTAACTTTCATGGTTTTTGAATTAGTCACCAAATCACACACTCCGCCCTCGTTCCAAAGCTTACACCGTTTTTGAGCAAGATTTATCTTGCTTTAAGTAACATTTTTTTTATTCCCTAAAATTTCTAGCACAGGTAGAGCTGTTAGTCATGTAATAATTCTGCTAGAATTGTAAATGTTAAGTGCAACACAGTTCAAACTGTATCAAACTGAGACCAAGCAGCCTGCGTGCAGCTTATTTGCACACCACTTTTTTGAGTCTATTTCAACAGGTGATGATCACATGCAGTTCCCGTATCAAGAACAAGGTACTGAGGCTATTAAGTTAAGTCAATGGAAACGGAACAAGAAGGTCTGCGAGTTTCACAAGCTGATGCATCTGGCATTGACGGTGATACACTGGATGAGGCAACCCATATTGATTATGAGATGCGCAGCAAAAGCATTGCAGATGCAGAACCAGTGGTCAAGGAACATAAGCGTCGGGGTCCTGGGAGACCAAAGAAAATATACACTGGAAAGCTACCCACCAGCTTTAAGACGGCGCTGTGTACAACACAGGCACAGGCCTGGAATTTATCAATGCAGAAGGAGTTTGATTCCTTGCACTAAGCGGCGCATATCATATGCATATTCAGTCACAATTTGCACACCACAAAATGGTTCGCTTAAATAAACCTAATTATAATTTCAACAGTAAGAAACTTGAAAAAAAAAGTTTAGTACACGTTTTCCTCGTACACTTACCGTTACTTGTGGGTGCCTAGATATTTTTTATGTTTAATCATGGCTTTTGAAAAAATAAAATAAAAAAAACACGTAAGAAGGCTCTAGTCGAGAAATCCCATCTAGAAGATACCGTAAGCCCTTTACTTACTTACTTTGTTTTGTCTTTGTACGAATACTCTACACATTACTTGAGCTGCTGAATAATTTTGAACAAAGGTTTCTTTGTGGTTCTCTAATTCTTTCTTTCAGCTTATAAATTTTCAATTTTAAACATAAAAAACATTACCTTTTTAATAATTTTTCTTTTTTTTAGAGATTTTGACGAAACTTCCAAAAAATTCACCCTTGAACTGATTATGAACCTTGACTTTCAAGAATTTTCTGAGGATATACAGGATATTTCCAATGCAGCGACTATGGAGCTTCAAATTGAAAATGGAATTATGAACATCATAGCTATATGGAAAAAACAAGGATTTGAGATGACTCTTACCCGAGACGGAAACTGTAGAATTAAAAACGTCGACGAATGTTTTCAACTCCTCGAAGAGCATGTTGTTCAGATATCAGCTATGAAGTCAACCCGTTTTGTAGAGCCTTTTATTAATGTTGTGGATTTTTGGGAAAAAAAAACTATCATACGTTAGCGAGACTCTTGAAAAAGCTCTTTCAGTGCAAAGGCAATTTCTTTATTTAGAAAATATATTTCAAGGTGAAGATATAAGAAAACAGCTTCCAGAAGAGGAGAAACGATTTGTTGCTATTTCAGATGAATTCCAAACAATAACTAAAAAAATGTTTGAGGCTAACACGGCTGTCAGGGCTACACACTTGCGGCCTGCACCTTTTGTATTAAATCGCTTTAACCGCATGGATGAACATTTGGAACTAATCCAGCGTGCTTTAGAAATTTATTTGGAAACCAAACGTCAACTGTTTCCTCGATTTTACTTTATATCAAACGATGACCTCTTAGAAATACTCGGGAACGCAAAGCGTCCTGATCTTGTACAATTGCACCTTAAAAAACTGTTTGACAACCTAAACAAACTAGAGCTAAAACGGGTGGGAAAGACATTGAATCGTTGGCAGGCTACTGCGATGTATGCAGATGACGGCGAAAGTGTAGATTTTTTGCAAGTCTTGTATATAGATGGACCTTCAGAGCGTTGGTTAAATCAAATTCAGGATTTTATGATTGCAGTTATGAAAGAACAATTGAAACTAGCAAGGGTTTCATTAAAAAAAAGCTTGTTGGCAACCGAGAGAAATGGATATCTCTATGGCCAGGACAAATTGTGCTAACATCTGCGCAAATTCAGTTTACAACAGAATGCACGCGTAGCCTTATACACTGTAAAATGGTGGACCAGAAGAAACCACTTCGAAAACTTAAAAGAAAGCAGATATCTAAGTTATCTGAAATGAGTCGTAAAGATTTGACAAAAATTATGCGTTTAAAGGTAAACACGCTTATCACTCTAGAGATACATGGTCGGGATGTGCTTGAACGCATGTATAAATCTAATTGCAAAGACATTGGTCATTTTGAATGGTTTTCACAATTACGTTTTTATTGGCACCGTGAATCAGAGATGTGTGTGATAAGACAAACGAATACAGAACAGTGGTATGGGTATGAATACACTGGGAATTCTGGTAGATTAGTTATTACACCATTAACTGATCGGTGCTATATTACGTTAACTACTGCTCTTCATTTACACCGCGGTGGAAGTCCAAAGGGTCCTGTGGGTACCGGAAAAACTGAAACGGTAAAAGATCTAGGCAAAGCAATAGGATTATGGGTTATTGTCACGAATTGCTCAGAAGGTTTGGATTATAAGAGTATTGGAAAAAATTTCTCAGGCTTGGCACAGAGTGGATGCTGGGGTTGCTTTGATGAATTTAACCGAATTAATATCGAAGTACTTTCTGTTGTGGCTCAACAAATTATGTCTATAATGGCAGCACTTTCAGCTAATGTAAAAGAATTTAGTTTTGAAAGTCAGACAATAAAATTGATAAATACTGTAGGACTTTTCATTACTATGAATCCTGGGTATGCTGGGCGAACAGAGCTGCCTGATAACTTAAAATCAATGTTCCGGCCAATATCAATGATGGTCCCGGATAATATTATTATTGCAGAGAACTTGCTTTTTTCAGATGGGTTCACTAATACTAGAAGTCTGGCCAGAAAGGTATATACTCTGTATGAACTAGCTAAGCAACAGCTTTCAAAGCAATACCATTATGATTTCGGCTTGCGTTCAATGGTTGCATTATTGCGATATGCTGGACGCAAACGTCGTCAGCTTCCTAATATGAACGAGGAGGAGATTGTCTACCTTGCTATGAAAGATATGAACGTTGCACGGTTTACTGCAGCTGATCTACCTCTTTTTACAGGAATAATGTGTGATATATTCCCTGGAGTACAAGTTCCTCAAATTGATTACAGTGATTTTAATGTTGCAATATTTGACGAATTTAGAGATAATGGCCTTGAAGTCATAAAAATAGCAGTAAAAAAGGTCATTGAACTTTTTGAAACCAAAAATTCTAGACATTCAGTTATGATTATAGGTGACACGGGAACGGCTAAGTCCGTTACTTGGCGAATACTTCAGGGAGCATATTGCAGAATGAATTCGCAGCGTTTACAAGGGTGGGAGTCCGTCACTGTTTATCCCCTAAATCCGAAATCTTTGAATTTAGCTGAGTTATACGGTGAGTATAATTTAAGTACAGGTGAGTGGCTTGATGGAGTACTTAGCTCTATAATGCGCATCATTTGTGCTGATGAAGATCTTATGCAAAAGTGGTTACTGTTTGATGGACCTGTTGATGCAGTTTGGATTGAAAACATGAATTCTGTCATGGACGACAATAAGCTACTCACGCTTATTAATAGTGAACGTATAACAATGCCTCAGCAGGTTTCATTATTATTTGAAGTAGGCGACTTGGCCGTTGCGTCGCCAGCAACTGTATCACGTTGCGGTATGGTATACAACGACTATAACGATTGGGGTTGGAGGCCATATGTAGAGGCATGGTTAAAGAAACTAAAGGTTAGGGCATATGCTGAAAATTTGCGCACTCATTTTGAAACAATTTTACCCAATCTGCTTGAGTTTAAGCACCTCCGTTGCAATGAACCAGTGAAGACAAACGAGTTAAATGGTGTTATGTCTCTCTGCAAGTTGCTGGAGGGCTTTGGTACGAAACAAAACGGAATCAACCCACACAACTCCGAGTTATTAGAAGAAATGAGTAAACTTTGGTTCCTGTTCGCCCTGGTGTGGTCAGTGTGTGCAAGTGTCGACGAAGACAGTAGGATAAAGCTAGACGCTTTTATACGTAAAATTGAAAGCTGTTTTCCAATAAAGGATACTGTCTATGATTACTATGTGGAACCCAATGAACGAAACTTTGTACCATGGAATAGTAAGCTCTTAGATACATGGCGTTATGATGAAAGGTTGGTAACGTTTCTATTTCATAATTAAATATATTAGCCTAGTGCAATTTTCGTCCTTCTGTCCGTTTGTTTGTGGCAGAAAAGTAAATAAATTTATCTACTCTCGCCACAGATGCAACTTGCATATTCTTTTCTCAGACAAAATGATTAAGCTTCCAAACTTACAACTTTTCCTCCTGTACTTTCTACTGTTATTGGCTTTAAATCTAACATTTTCTCCTTTAAAATCTAATTTAATATAACAGATCTTATTGGCTACCACATAAAGGTGTGTCTACCTGAAATGCATATTGTACATAACTTGTTTTTATTGTAATTAACTAAGTGAGCCAATTTAGATTATGAGTTTATCTACTCATTTTATGATTTAAATCTGCTGATTACATTCATACAGTGGGCCATTGTGCGTTGTTGCGTTAAACATCAAATGCAAATGCGATTGCATTTTCAAGCTTGCTTCGATTTCTTCTAGACACTGACACTTTACACCCTGATCCCATTAAATATGTGAAAAAGGGTATAATGGTTTTGTGCAAAAGTATGTAACAGGCAGAAGGAAGCATCTCCGACCCCCTAAAGTATATATATTCTTGATCAGCATCAACAGCCGAGTCGATATAGCCATGTCCGTCTGTCCGTCCGTCCGTCTGTCCGTCTGTCCGTATGTATGAGCCAACCGATCTCAGAGACTATAAGAGCTAGAGACTCCAGATTTGGAACTTAAGCTCGCCTAATCCCTAGGCAGTACAAGTTTGTTTTCGTTTTTCGATAACTCATCCCGTTTCCGATATACACATGGAATCGTTATCAACAAAAACTTGAGTTTGGAAATCTTTGAGTTGGCATTTGAACTATTAAACAAAATAATGACAAACTGTGAAATTTGAGATATGGGACATTGAAGTTGTGTATGCAGTATGTGCGTAGACACACGCCCACATACTTGCAAGCACTGACTGTACGCGTAGAGTATAGGGATCAGGGTATCGTCTAGTCGGGATTTCTAGACTAGAGCCTTCTTACTTGTTTAAATTATATTAATGCTATAAAAACATCGATCATCAGCTTTGGATTTTGCAACGATAAAACGCCGCAATATGTCAATTTTAAAACATTTGTTGTTTTGATTTAATAACTTAACTCGCATTTACGACTTAAAAAGTCAACAGAAACTTTTCAGAGTCTTAACATAGTTTTTCGCAATCGGATACCCCCGATCGCAACATTTGAAATTGTTCATTAAAAGATTTTTTTTAGCTCCCCATTTTATAAGATACTTGTTCCAACTGGAGATACTATTCGGTATGAATATATTGTTTCGAAACTTCTCCTTGAAGAACACCCAGTTTTAATAGTTGGAGACGTTTGCGTTGGAAAGTCATCGACTGCAAATAATGTTATAGAGCCTGTGATAAGAATAAGTTTTGCGTTCTTAATGTTAACATATCAGCGCAAACCACAGCAGCGGGGCTACAAGCTGCTATTGAAAATCGGACGGAAAAAAGGACAAAAACACAATTTGTTCCATTTGGTGGAAAAAGAATGATATGCTTTATGGATGACTTTAACATGCCAGCTAAAGACACGTATGGGTCACAGCCCCCACTTGAGCTAATACGGCAATGGATAGATTATAAATTCTGGTTTAACCGCAAGACTCAGCAAAAAATTTATGTTTTAAACACTTTACTTATGGCAGCAATGGGACCTCCTGGAGGTGGACGGCAAATTATCTCACCACGTACTCAAAGTCGCTTTGTGATTCTGAATCTTACATTTCCAACTCAAGAAACAATTACATGTATTTTCGGGAGAATGCTAAAACAAAAGCTGGAAGGATTTACAAACGAGGTGCGCGAAATATGTTTGCTACTAACTCAGTCGACAATATATCTCTACAACGCTATAATTAGTAAAATGCTTCCAACTCCCAATAAATCCCATTACATATTTAATCTTCGTGATATTTCAAAAGTGTTCCAAGGATTATTAAGAAGTTCTGCGGAGCTTCAAACTACAAGGGGATTGTATCTTCGTTTATGGGTTCATGAGTGCTTTAGAGTATTTTGCGATCGGCTTGTTGACGACACGGATCAAGATTGGTTTCTTTCGACTATCAGTGAAACACTGGGGGAATATTTTGAAGTGACTTTTCACAGTCTCTGCCCATCGAAGCATGCACCTCTTTTTGGAGATTTCGCCCATCCTCAGGGATTTTATGAAGACCTTAAGTTTGATACTATGCGCACCTATATGATAGCTCAATTGGAGGAGTATAATAATTTTCCTGGAATGGCACGTTTGAACCTGGTGTTTTTTAAAGAAGCAATTGAACATGTAGTTCGGATTATCCGAATTATATCTCAGCCCCGTGGTCACATTCTTAATATTGGTATAGGAGGCTCCGGTCGTCAAGTGCTTGCAAAACTAGCTGCATTTATTTTAGAAATGGGCATCTTTCAAATTGAGGTTTCAAAAAAATACAAAGTCGGTGACTTACGTGAGGACCTAAAAGGGCTTTATAAACTAACGGGTATTAAGCAAAGACTAACCGTTTTTATTTTTAGCAGCGAACAGGTAGCAGAATTATCATTTTTAGAAATAATTAACAATATGCTCAGTAGTGGTGAGATAAATTTGTTTAAAACTGACAAATTCGATGAACTCAAAACCGATTTGGAGCGGCCAGCAAAAAAAGCGGGTATCGAGCTTAATACAGAAGCCTTGTATACATTTTTCATGCTGAATATAAGAGATTTTATGCATTTAGTGCTGTGCCTTAGCCCCATTGGAGAAAACTTCCGTAACTACCTAAGACATTATCCCGCCATATTAAGTGCAACAACACCAAACTGGTTTAGGCTGTGGCCCCAAGAAGCATTATTAGAAGTGGCTTCCCATTTCTTAAGGGGGTTTCAACTTAATGTTGCGATCTCAAAAAAGGAAGAAAACAAGGATCGCGACAGCTTAGTCGAATCTACTGAAAACATTCTTCATCGAAATATTCCACAAGCATTTTCAATAGTGCATTCTACTGTTTTAAAAATATCACAACTTATGCTAATAGAAGTAAAACGTTATAACTATGTTACTTCTCCGAATTATTTGCAGCTGGTGAGTGGGTTTAAGGATCTTCTTGAAAAAAAACGTTGGGAAGTGTCGTCGGCTGCTAATCGCTTGCGTAATGGATTATCTAAGATAGAAGACACACAGGACAAGGTTTCGTTAATGTCAGAGGAACTTAAGGTCAGTTCTGAGCAAGTTAAATCGCTTGCAAAAGAATGTGAAGAATTTATTGCTATTATTGAAATTCAGAAAAACGAAGCAACTGATCAAAAAGAAATTGTGGACGCAGAAGCTGTAATAATTAAACGAGAAGAAGTAATATGTTTAGACCTAGCAGCAACCGCTCGAGCTGACTTAGAAGTGGTTCTGCCTATGATTTATGCCGCTGTGAAGGCTTTAGATGCGCTTAATAAAAAAGATATCGCCGAAGTAAAATCATATGGTCGTCCACCAATGAAAATTGAAAAGGTAATGGAAGCTGTATTAATTCTAATCGGAAAAGAACCCACTTGGGAAAATGCAAAAAAAGTGCTAAGCGAATCTACATTCCTCAACGATTTAAAAAATTTTGATCGCGATCACATTTCAGAAAAGACATTTAAGAGAATTGCAATGTACACAAAAAATCCTGAGTTGGAACCAGATAAGGTGGCCGTTGTGTCAGTAGCATGTAAGTCCCTAATGCTCTGGATTATGGCAATTGAAAATTATGGAAAAGTGTACCGTATAGTTGCGCCAAAACAAGAAAAACTGGATAACGCTATTAGATCACTAGAGGAAAAACAAGCAGCATTGGCAGCAGCTAAAAAAAAACCTTGATGAACTACAAGCTGTTATTGAAGAACTTTATCGACAGTTTAATGAGAAGTCTAAAATGCTTAATGACTTACGTGAAAAGGAAGAACGTTTACGAAAACAACTGGAACGTGCAATTATTTTAGTTGAATCTCTTTCGGGAGAGCGGGAGCGTTGGATAGAAACAGTTTCTCAATTAGACTTGACGTTTGAAAAACTTCCCGGGGACTGTCTTTTATCTATTGCATTTCTTACTTATTTGGGTCCATTTGATACAAAATACCGAGAAGATCTCATTAATAAGTGGAGACAGCTTATTAAGGAATTAGTTATCCCAGCAAGTTCTGAATTAAAAATAACTGTGTTTTTATGCGACGCAGTTTCAATCAGAGAATGGAATATACAAGGGCTTCCATCTGACGATTTGAGCACAGAAAACGGAGTTATTGTTACCCAGGGAAGTAGATGGCCTTTGATTATAGATCCACAGATGCAGGCTAATAATTGGATTGCTTATTATAATTGATTTGGGTATGACAGATTACCTTCAGCAAATAGAACTTTCACTTAAAGAAGGATTTCCTGTTTTATTGCAAAATATTGGTGAGGTCTTAGACCAGGCCATTTATCCTATTATACGTCGAAGTCTTACAATGCGAGCTGGAGAAAAACTTATAAGGTTTAACGACAAGTATATATCTTATAACGATAAATTTCGATTTTATATAACTACAAAGATTTCGAATCCGCACTATTCACCCGAAATATCATCAAAAATTACCATTGTTAACTTTGCTCTAAAGCAAGATGGGTTAGAGGCTCAATTGCTAGCTATTATTGTACGCAAGGAAAAACCAGCTCTTGAAGAACAGAAAGATGAGCTCGTAATAACTATTGCACGCAACAAGCGTACTTTAATAGATCTTGACAATGAGATTTTGCTCTTATTGAACGAAAGTAGAGGATCACTTCTTGATGATGATAAACTTTTTTCTACATTGCAAAAATCACGTCAAACTTCGGTGTTGGTAAAAGAATCCTTAAGTATTGCAGAGATTACAGAGATTGAAATCGACTTAGCACGGCAAGAATACAAGCCGGCATCAGTATGAGCTGCTATCTTGTTTTTTGTTCTTACTGATATGTCAAAAATTGACCCTATGTATGTTTTTTCCTTGGCTGCCTATATTTTACTTTTTACGCAATCAATTGAAAGGAGTCCCCGAAATCAGCTAGTACATGAGCGTATTCACAATATTGACGATTATCATACATATTCTGTACACAAAAATACTTGTCGTGGTCTTTTTGAAAGACACAAACTACTGTTTTCAATACACATGACGGCCAAAATACTTTCCAATTCTGGGCAGTTGGTCGAAGAAGAGTACGATTTTATATTAAAAGGCGGCATCGTCCTCGACAAGCAGGAGCAGCCTCCAAACCCAGCAAAATGTAAGTATTTTTTTTTTTTTTAAATAATCAAGTAACCTATACAACATAAAAGACACAGCACGCATGCAGGTAACAACAAACCACTTATACGTAGCCGACCTATGAAAATTGTACCGCTATAAGTTTTAAGCTAGCGTTCAGTGGAGCCAAGACTTTTATTATGTATGTGTGAATCTTTTTAAAACAGCAGCATTTTCTTACAGAATCGCTAAGTTTGTAAGACTATCAGTATCAAGAGCCGAGTCGATATAGCCATGTCCGTCTGTCCGCCTGTCTATTTGTATGTATGAACGCGTCGTTCTTTAGAAACTATAAGAGCCAGTGACACTAGATTTAGAACATAAGCTCGCCTATTCGCCGAGACCCAAAGCCACCGTCATCACCACACCACACAATACGGTGTTTGTTTTTTTTTTAAGTCCTCAATCAGAGGCATGATATAAGCCCGCCTGAGAATGGATGAGGCCCAAAAGAGGCCACGGCCTGTCTACGTAGAGAATGAAAGAGGCCAAGGCCTACCTACATAGCCGGTAGCAGACATAGCCGTAAAGAACTAAGCTATGGTAACTGCGATGCGTTTTGAGGATATTTGGTATCAAGAGGAATAGGTTGAATTTTATTGAAGCTATTAAATAGTTATACTCTATTCTTATAATTGTTATGTATTTTATTTTCAAGCTACGCACGTTTTGTTTTTTTTTTTTTTTGTATATACACACACCCTTATCCATAAACAAACACATCCATAAACAGCAACACAGATACACAACTCGTCGTCGAGTGAGTACGGCTTAGCCGACAAGCAATGCAAGTGTGTAAAGCAAATTCCAAATTAAAAAAATAATTAAATAAAAAAAAAAAAACCCAAAAAAAAGAACGAAACGCGCATAATAAAACAATAAATATTCCTTAAACAAAATTGTTAACTTTAGTGAGTAAGAAGTATAAAATCTATATAATGTAAATTAGTTTAATAAGAAACAAAAGCACACACTATGAAGTGTACATCAAGCCATGAATGCATCACAGAAAAAATCTAAAGTAAAGAAAATGTTCAATAAAAATAACTAAAATCTTGTAATTTGGACACCTAACCTGTTTCACACGCACTAATATTTATTGGGTAGAATCACAAAGTAGAACAGCATCATTAAGTTCTTCACTTTTCACTTATCTTTAGCTCATTTGACTTTGGTCCTCCCAATTCCCGAACTATCGACGACTTTTATTGTTGTGAAGCGTGTCAAAACAAAAGGATATTATAAAGACCCCACCACAATTTCCCTGAGCACGGCCGGAACCGTATAGTAGACAGGGAATAGCCTAGACAGAAGTGTCGTAAACGTTACACAAACATAAAATGTACATTAATAAAATAGCGCCCGAACGCGCCCGCAAGTAGTTTCAGAAAATATTTCTTATCTGGTTAGGAATAGCTGACTGTCTGAATATTTTCGGAGTTAGACCAACATATAAGATCTATTAGATATACATTGAAATTTGTTGCGTTTTTTATTCTATGTTACATATATATTTCTCGGATTATTAGTCTAGATTTTGTCGATTCTATTCCAGGATATATATTTAAAATAAACTAATCTGTCTTAATTCAATCGAGATTGCTCATGTTGGATATATTCGACATGTCCATCTTTAAATTTGAATTTGATATTCATACCCAGTTCTTAAATAAGACCCGTTTAAGATATGTAGAAAACAAATTTTATTGCGTGTGAAAGAGTGTGGATAAGTCCCACAAAATTAAAGCTTATATTGTACTGCTTTTATCGTATCGCTTATATCGTATCGCTCACATCGTATCGCTTATTTCGTATTTTTTTTAGTTGCTAAACTCAGTAATCATGGCGGTGGTCCGTAGTGCTGAAGACTTAGTAGCCTTATTTGGTAACGCTAACGAGGCCGAAACGGTATTCACGGAAACTAGTTGTAGACATTGTTTTCATAAACTACTTTTGTATCAATGGTTACGCAATCACAACGACTGCCCAAAATGTATGCAGCCGTTTAATATATTGCAGAGTTTGCAAAACATAACTGCTCGACCGAGAACCAATTCCGGTAGCACAAGAGGTAGAGGTCGTGCTTCTGCCGTCAATCAATTTGAGGGTCTGGTACACGTAGACCAGTTACGAGAGCTATTAATCGCAGTTAGGAGGTAATGCAAGCAATAGTGCAGTATAAATTTTCTGAAAATCGTATTCAGGAGATTATTACTAGTTTTCTATGGAAGGTTTTCGTAGTAGTATTGCATCATCTGTGGCTGATCAAATTAGTTCTGCAATTCGTCTTCCTCCGCTAGAGAGAATCGAGATGAACCTCAGCTAGAATGGGAAAATGACATCCAGCTCAGCGGCCTGCGTATGAGCTTTGAGCAGGGAAACCTTTCGAGAAAAAGGCGTGGTCCATCTCGCGAGAATAATAACAGTAATTTTTCGATAGATCGTCCAGATAGAGTTTCCAATGTCATATCGAATTACATCCCCATTGAAGACTTTATTTATCGTGTCAATTGTCTTACCTCTCAATATTTTGAGAACAATTTCGAGTTGTTATACCAGTTTGGAATGTTAGGAATTTGATGAGTTTCTTGACGCGATGCTAGCAATAGCTGATTCTCTTCGAGAACCCATGTCAGCGAATGACCTAACTATCGAAGTAAGGCACAATTTAAAGGTTGAATTAATTCATGAACTTCTTCATGTAGAAACTCTAAGTCTTGCAATTCTTCGCAAGGAGTGTCATCGAGCAAGAGTTCACTGGCCCTGAAATCAACGCTGAGGAAATATGTGTCCTTCGGTTAAACGACAAACTTAAATGTTAAAATACCATGACCGTCTAAAACCACGTCGAGTTTTCTGCTATGGATGTGGACAACTAGATGTGTATAAGCCAGATTGTGGTCATTGCCAGTCAAAATCGGAAAACGCATTGAAGGATGTTCATCGAGTTTCAAAAGCGAACATCCGCCATTAGCCTTGGATAGTAAAAAAAGCTTACCAGACATACATTTATCTATACCAGACATGTCTTATTTACCTGACGTACCCATTAAATTATCTGAAATATCAGAACAATATCAGATTTTTAAACCGTGTCATGTATGTTTGCGAGAGCATAGAGAGCGCATAGCAGGCATCTTAAATGTGGATACTGTTACAGTTCAAAAGACTCGTTCTACTTTGCGCATGAGGAGCTTCTAAAATAATAAACATCTCCTTAAACTGTATACAATATCTTCAATTATAAGTAAACCTTACGACATTAGACCCTTTACTGAGATACTGCGGTGCCAATAAGGGAGTAATTGGTGCAGCCTTGGCTAAACATCTTATCTCAGAGCCGATGAAAGTCGAGAAATTAAATGGGGTGGTCCAGACAGCCGATGGTCAGAAGCAGATAGTGGCAGGTATAGTGCATATACCTGTAGCGTTTAATTCGTTAAAGATAGATGTAGGAATGAGAGATCTAGTAGGCTATATCGATAGAAACAATAACAAAGATATAAAATAAGCAGTTGTAACTGAACCAGCGAAATAAAAAGGCGTACAATAAAATAAAACTCGTTCAAGTTCAGCGCAGTTAAAACTATTTTATTGCTTTGAGGGAGAAGGCTGCAGTAAATCGCAATCGTCTGACTATATAGGTGTAAAGGTGGCAGAACAGGTATTATTCTGCGGAAGTATTCAGTTACTGAGGAATACTTTGTTCGTTGAAGAATAACGATGAACGCAGCAGACGTGACGATAAGGGCGTAAAGAAGAACGAAGACGAGAAGAAAAACGACGAGAAAAGACAACCGACAAGAACTGAGTGTGTTCATTTTGCGAGTCAACGCGGTGTGAACTACTGAGTAAGACGTCAGATACGAATTTTTTTTTTTGTTCTTTGAAGGAAAAACGGCGAAAAGAAGCAGGCATCGAAGAAGGCTGTCTTTAAATTATGCTTCTAGAAGAGATCACTCGTCTTTCAGTGAAAGAACTTAAAGCAAAATTGAAATTATTATTAATACACTCGTCCGCTAAGGTTGAGCGGTAGCACAAAATTGTCGCGCTCAGTAACAATAAAAGTTGAACTAAAAATACAAACGCACATGCTACCAATTTAATCGTGCAAAACTCTAAAAAGCGAATAATCCAATGAAAGAAAATAATGCAAAGTTATCGTGTTTTGCATTTAGTAAAATAGTTCACAAACCTTTTTGTAATTTCGAACATACGAGATAACAAAATAGTGCCTCCTCTAAACATTTGGTGTATTATTACCAAATTCAGGTCTTAAAAAAGATCTACAGCAAAGGCTAATGAATTATTTTAATCTAGAGGACAACGGCTTAAGCAGTGACGATTTGTCTTACGATTTGGATTACAATGGCTCTCCAGACGTCGCAGAATTGCTTGGTGATTTCGAACTGAATGCGATAACAGGAATGTGTAATGACATACAAAAATGTATTTATGGTAGACAGCTAGTAACAGGTGCAGCCAAAACATTTTTGCATAGTCAAACCAAAGCTAATGATTGGGAAACGCTTAAGCGAGCATTAAGATCCAAATTCAGCAAGAAACGTTCATCAAAAGAAATTCATCAATTATTAACGGCTAAGAAAAAGAAATACGATAAATCCTTAACAATACATTTTAATGCAATAAAGAGCATTGCCAATCAATTTAACTTAGATGATGAAAGTTTAATGGACTACATCATAGAAGGAATTAAGGATTCAAAACAAAACAAAAGTTGCTTATATCATGCTACAAATCTCTTTGAGATTAAGCAAAAAATGAAGACTTACGAAAGATTTGTGTAACAAACGATCACTTTGCAAAAGAATGCAAAGGAATTACATGTTTCAAATGCAGTAAAGTAGGACTCAAGGCAACAGCATTAATAATCATCTTTTAACCGTAGTTTTAAAACAGTCATTGTTGATTTCCATCAGCAAGTCAAACCTCTATTTGATTCTGGTAGCGATCTGTGCTCTCGAGACAAATGTTTAAGATTGGTGGAAAGAAAATCTACACTTTGGGTTCTTTCAAAGTTTCGACAACCATAAATGATGTTCCAATTATAATATGTTTCCATGTCGTCCGTGATGAAGATAGTTTGTACAACGGAGTAATCGGATGCGATGTTTTGAATGTAGTGAGTGCATCGATTAGTACAAAAGGAGTAATCTTTCAAGCAGTAGAGAAGATTAATGAAAAATACAATACAAAAGTTAACTTTCCATAGTGAAGTCCACACTATCAAAAATAAAGAACAACGGACAAACATTCCTGAAACTCAAAGCGCTTTTCAACAGTTATTATCTGTTGATATTAATAATAAGTTAAGTATATACGAGGAAACTACACATTTAAAAATTTATTTAAAGGCAAATGTCGAAAAGTTAATAGAGGATAATTGTAAAGAAGCAGCAGGGAAAGCCAATGAAAGAAAAGAAGCAGCACTAAAGAAACAAGTAAGAAGGCTCTAGTCGAGAAATCCAGACTAGACGATACCCTGATCCCTATACTTTACGCGTACAGTCAGTGCTTGCAAGTATGTGTGCGTGTGTGTACGACCATACTGTTATTATTTTGATTAATAATTCAAATGCCATCTAAAATTTTTTCAAATTCAAGATTTTATTGTCATCGATCCCATGGGTATATCGAAAACGGGATGAGTTATCGAAAATCGAAAACAAACTTGTACTGCCTAGGGAGTCACTAGCTCTTATAGTTACTGAGATCGACGCGTTCATACATACAGACAGACGGACAGACTGACATGGCTATATCGACTCGACTGTTGATGCTGATCAAGAATATATATACTTTATGAGGTCGCAGATGCTTCCTTTTGCCTGTTACATACTTTTGCACAAAACCATTATACCCTTTTTCCCATTTTTAATGGGATCAGGGTATAAAAATGTGCAGAGCAAGCACAGAAGGAAAAGTGCAAGAAGATGGCTAAAAAACGAAGTGCAAGGGCAAGAGTAAAAAATCGGGATCAAAAAAGAGAACATCAAAAAATAGTGCAGAAAATGAAAAGTGTAAGAACGGAAATGCAAAACAAAAAAAGGAAACGACTCAAACGGAAAAAAATCACTTGACGAATTTGTAATTGAGTTATAAAAATGTTTAGCTCGACGTTTCCGTAATTACACCCTGATCCCATAAAAAATGGGTAAAAAGGGTATACTGGTTTAGTGCAAAAGTATGTAACAGGCAGAAGGAAGGATCTCTGACCCCATAAAGTATATATATTAGTCAAGCCATGTCCGTCTGTCCGTCCGTCTGTATGTATGAACGCGTCGATCTCAGAGATTATAAGAGCTTGAGACTTAAACTTAAGCTTGTCTAATCCCTAGGCAGTAAAAGTTTGTTTTCGATTTTCGATAACTTATTCCTTTTCCGATATACACATGCGTTCGGTAGCAACAAAATCTTGAATTTGGAAAACTTTGATATTGCTTTTGAAATATTAATAATACACACACATACTTGCAAGCACTGACTGTACGCGTAAAATATAGGGTTCAGGGTATCGTCTAGTCGGGATTTCTCGACTAGAGCCTTCTTACTTGATTTTATCACAGAACATAGAAAAACACGAACTTGTTGGTATCATCAGTCGTTAATTCATTGACTTACGGAAAATTATATTCTGAAGTAAAGTATTAAAGTTTTTGTAAACAGGAATTTTTTGACACAGGAGCAAATATTAGTTGTGTAGGTTCAGGCTTAGCATCTATATATTGGATCAACAGGGAAAACAGCAGATGGTCGTGCGCATCCTCTCATCGGATACTTTTGTGCTGATGTTCCATATAAGGAGCTAGAAGTAATATTGGGCGTCGACTTTTGGAATGAGTTTATTTTGGTACCAACCTTAACACTGGGGAATAAGCAATATTTTAATTGCTTGAATGATGCTAACTCTTCTTCTCCCATTTTAAATGTAACGTCCTTCTTCAGTAAGTTACTCAAAATCTTTTACGAACCTTCGAAAATAAGAAGTTAAGCCCAAATAGCGTTGAACTGCTTTCTTATCTCGAGGAACTGGAAAATTCTCTTTCGCTGACACCTTTTCTACTGAAGGTTTTATTGTTGAATTCTCTATTATTTACCCGAGAAATTTTACTTTGCGACATAATATCTGACATTTTTCCCATTTAATTTTTAATCCTGCCACGTGTGCAACGTTTAAAATTTTCTGTAGTTTTTGAAGACCTTCCTCTTCATCTTCTGAGGGAATTATGATATCGTCCATAAAAAGAAATATCGTACTTTCATCGATCAACTGCCTCAGAACTGCAAAAATATACCCCATAAATACCGCCGGGGAGTTAGAAATTCCAAATGGAACAAAACAGAACTCGTACTGGCCTTTAGGTGTTACGAATGACGTACACTTGCGGGAATCCTCCCCTACTGGTACATGGAAAAACCCGCAAAACTGATAATTCGCAACCGATTACTCCGTCGTACATACTGTCTTGATCACGGACGACATGGAAACACATTTTGTTGAAGCTATGAAAAAACCCATCGTGTAAATCTTTTTCCCACCAATACCAGACAATTCTTTTACATTCGACTTAAGGGCAACTGGGTAAACTTCCTTGTAAATTGTCTCACGAATAGTACACAGGTTGCTGCCAGAATCAAACAAAGCTGTGACTTGCTTGCCATCAATAAAGAGTGTTTTAAAAGCATTCTTTATTTGTATGTTAAATATTTTTGCCTCACACTGGTTTGCTTTGTGTCCTATTTTATTGCACTTAAAACATTTAAATCCTTCTTCATTACATTCTTTTGCAACGCTTCGTTAATTTACTCTTGCCTTGATTATTGTCAGTCTTTGGCCTTTGTTTAGGCTCATGACTGAAACAAAATCTTTCATATATTTTCATTTTTTGCTTAAACTCAATCAGGTTTGTCGCATGATACAAACAACTCTTGTTCTGCTTAGAATCTGATTTGCAATGCTCTTCATTGCATAGAAATATTCGCTTAAAGATTCATCCTGTTTCTTTTTCCTGTCTGTTAGTAATTTATGAATTTCTTTTGCCGAACGCTTCTAAACTCACTCACTCACTAAACTCAGATTTTAATGATTGCTTAAGCGTTTCCCAATTATTGACTTCGATTTGACTATTCAAACAATAATTCGATAATGATTTCAATTTTGCTTTAAGTTCTTGTACTGAAAGACAAGTTATATCTTCCAGCAACATAACTTAAATATTGATCTCTAAATATGCCACTTATTATCTTTCAATTCGACTTGATTTTTCACCGTGTATAACTATCATCATTAAAATTACTTAACATAACTTTTAACAGACCTATGTTAACACCATGTTAACTTTAATGTATACCAACGCCTGTTTTTCTTTTCTCTTCTTGTGTACGTGTGTTAAGGCACACGTATCCGTCTTTCTCTGCTTCACGTCTTTGATGTGATACAGACAGCCTTCTTCGATGTCTGCTTCTTTTCGCCGTTATTCCTTCCAAAAATGCGCGTCTGCTTCACACTAAGTTGTTCACGCCGCGTTGATGCGCAAAATGAACAAACTCAGTTTATGTTGTTGTTGATCGCCTTTTCGTCGTTGTACTTCTTTTTGCCGTTGTCGTCAAGTTTGCCGTTTCACTAAGTTGTTCACGCCTCGTTGATTCGCAAAATGAACACACTTAGTTTTTGTTGACGTCGATCGCCTTCTTTTCACCGTTCTTTTTCTTTTCGCCGTTATCTCGTAACAGCCGTCGCCAGCGATCGTCACGTTTGATGCTATCTCCGTTATTCTCAGCGTCTCTGCTTGTAGCGTTCTCGTCGCTCCAACGTTCAAAGTATTCGCCAGCAACTGAATACTTTCGCAGAATTTCTCCAATTCTGCCACCCTTACATCTACGCAGTTAGACGATACCGACTGCGTAGAACTTAATCACTTTGCATTTAATTTGCATTAACTGCAACCTCCTCCATCAACGCAATTAAATAATGTTAGTTTCGCTGAGCTTGAGCAACTTTGACCACTTTGAAAAGTACTTTTTTGTCACCCAATTTTTGCATTACTTTTTAATTCGTTGTATTGGTCTTTATGTTCATCCCGGTTGAGTCCCCAAAATTGTAGGACTGTATATTATACAACGTATATTAAAACAACTTCTTTGATTTAATATATAAAATAATAATTACAACGTTTATTCAGCGAACATTTCATTATATGCGTACACAATTTCAACTTCTTAATTTGTACGGCCTTCTGCTTATACTACGATATCCTATCGATTACTACAACTTAATATTAGATCTTATAGAAAGTTATCGGCATCAGCTGCTAGAGCTGCCAATCCTACACTATTTTTATTACACTACACTATTATTATTATTATATATAACATTACCACATATTTATTTAATCAATTAAACTTGTATTCGACACCATAGGTCAGAAAACTCTTAGCAACAAAATATCGCTGACTACACAGAATATCGCTGACTGCACAATATGCATTATTAGCGCAGCGGTCAGCCAACCCGGTAGTTGCAAGCAAGCAATTGCTGAGAACTCAATAACACAATTTAACTGACAACATGAACATGTAGACTAAGCTATTTTTATAACCTGATCCCATTAAAAATGGGAAAAAAGGGTATCATGAAGTTGTGCAAAAGTATGTAACAGGCAGAAGGAAGCATCTCCGACCCCATAAAGTATATATATTCTGTATCAGCATCAAATGTCGAGTCGATATTGCCATGTCCGTCTGTCCGTCTGTATGTATGAACGCGTCGATCTCAGAGACTATAAGAGCTAGAGACTCCAGATTTGGAACTTAAGCTCGCATAATCCCTAGGCAGTACAAGTTTGTTTTTGATTTTCGATAACTCATCCCGTTTCCGATATACACATGGGATCGATAACAACAAAATCTTGAGTTTAAAAAAACTTTAGACGGCATTTAATTATTAATCAAAATAATAACAATCTGTGAAATTTTTATTTAAATCGGTTGAGAGACACCGGAGATATGGAACCTTGAAGTTGAGTATGCAGTATGCACGCACACATACTTGCAAGCACTGACTGTACGCGTAAAGTATAGGGATCAGGGTATCGTCTAGTCGGGATTTCTCGACTAGAGCCTTCTTACTTGTTACCTATAAATATTGTGACTTTTTCGTTAATAAAGTTAGTGTTTTAGTGTCTTAGCATCACCGCACTCAATACTATTCACTCATTTCTACTATCGCACTTACTGTGCGCATCGAAGGACCTCCCTTTCCGTAGTCCACCTAGTTACAAGTGCTAGTTGCGACGCCACTGAGTAGTAAGTTTATGTACTGAATACTTCCCTTCATACACACACAAACATTTTGGTGACCCCGACGAGTGGATATCTGAAGTTGTCAACTAGGCGACAAAGGATAACTAACTCATCCGAATCCCTTACTGAAGTTGTCAAGTAGGCGACAAAAGGACCAAATCCTTAATTGAAGTTGTCAACAAGGCGACCGTCAAAAGGAGACTTTAAACCAGCTAACACATTTCGCAATACTTGTGTTAGTATAACCAACTACAACCACCTAACACAATCACGATATTTTTGTTAGTGTGAATCACTGAAGTTGTCAACTAGGCGACACTTCAGGATCCAGTTGCTCTCGTTAGATAAACGACCACAGCATTTTTACAAAGTCCATCAAGCGACTAAAAACTGATTAAAAGCAGATATACAAATACATATCTGTACAAGTCCAACAAGCGACAAAAAATCAGTTAAAAATGGCATCAAAAAAAGTAACCACCGTTGAGTTACCTGATGTCCAACAAGATGTCAGCGATCAGATTCAAAGGCTGATATCTAACTACAAAAAGGACTCCGCTGATAGAAAGTCTAAGTCCGGCTACCACAAAATCAAAGCTGATTCTCTGAATGAGAAATGGAATATTGTCCTGGAAAATGATGACGTCATAAGAAAATCTGGCGGGCTATCACAAAATCATGGATACTTCGCCTTCTATGAGGACATAAGAACAACAGTTCTGAAGTACTGTATGCAGTGCACCAATGACATAAACTTGCCTCGGTCATACGAAATAAGATCGACAGCACAAATAAGACACTGTACGAGCAATCAATAAGCAATTCGAAGCAAATACAAAAACTGGACACAATGCTCCAGTTTCTCGAACAAAGAGTTCGTGTTTTAGCTAGCGGAAGCAAAACACACATCAATCATCAAGATTAAATTGGATTCAACGACAAAAATATGCGTCAATTGCCTCAAAAAAGATCACATGGCAAAGGCTTGCCCAAGTCGCTTTAAATGTTTTAAGTGCCAAGGAAGGCACAACACGCTGCTGCATTTGGAAAATTCTTCAATGGAGAAGCAAAATCGAATTGTAGCATCAGCAAGTAGCAAAAATATAAATCTACTTGCAACAGCAAAGGTAATAGTCCAAGGAAATAAGGACACCGATCTACTTTCAAGGCTTTGCTGGATTCTGGATCACAGATTAACGTAATATCAGAACGACTCGCCTTTTCACTATCTTTAAAACGTTACGATTCCACGCTGCGAATTGAAGGCATCGGTGGACAACCAAAGACAAGTAGAGTTCGTCTAAACCTATTGGTGAAGTCATTACACAACGACTTTACAATGCGTATCGAAGCATTTATTCTACCACACATTATTACGGATCAGCCAGCCCAAAGCATAAATGAAAGAGATTGGAACATGCCAGCAACCCTACCGTTGGCAGATCCCCAATTCAACAAACCGGGCAAAATCGGCATTCTCATCGGTGCGGAACACTATTACGCACTATTTCTCCCACAACAACACAGCAGTCAGCACACATTTGAGCAGTAGCTGCAGGAGAAGAAACGAATACCCTAATGGAACGATTTTGGACCCTAGTCAAACTGGAAACAACCGAAAGGCATCGTACACCAACCGAAAAAGAATGCGAGAGCCATTTAATTGAGAACTTGCAGACTGCTGCAGATGGGAGATTCATCGTGAAATTGCCGTTTGCTGAACATTCTTCAGCCCTGGGGCCCTCGTTGGAGACTGCTGAAAAAAGATTCCTCGCACTGGAAAGAAGGACAGATACAGAAATCTGGAAAAGATATGTGGACTTCATGAATGAATATGAAGAATTAGGTCACATGAAGGCTGTTCCTCGAAAACTCCTTCCATCAAAACATTATTTCATCCCTCATCATTGTGTGCTGAAACCTGATAGCAGCACCACAAAGCTAAGAGTGGTTTTTGATGCATCCTGTAAAACGTCAACGGGAAAATCATTAAATGACATACTGCAAGTAGGACCCACGGTGCAAAGTGATCTCATGTCAATTCTACTGAGATTCAGAACACATAAAAACGTATTTACGGCAGACATCGAAAAGATGTGTCGCCAAATATGGATAAACCCTAAACAATTTAATTTAATCAAATGATAGTTTGGAGGAATAATCCAAATGAAATATTATCGATTAAAATCGGTTACATATGGAACAGCAGCGGCTCCGTTTTTAGCAACTAAGTGTCTAAATCACTTAGCCTCACTTTATCTCAGCAGATCACCATTAGAATCATCTGCCTTAAAGGATGACTTCTACGTAGAAGATTGACGAGAAGCAATACAAATTCGAAAGGAATTGGTTAAAATACTGTTCCTTAAAGGATTAAAATTACGCAAATGGTGCTCAAACAATGAGCAAATTCTTCAAGGAATTCCTAAGGACGACATTGTAAGCGACATTAAGCTTGACGAAACACTGGAGCACTACAGTGTTAAGACATTAGGTCTTATTTGGATGCCAAAAATTGATCAACTTTGCGGCCGCACTCAAAACAGCACAGCAAACCATTGACAAAGCGTGTTGTTTGCTCGGAGCTGGCACAGGTTTTCGACCCTCTAGGCTTGTTCGCTCCAGTCGTGGTGAAGGCAAAAATCTTTATGCGACGACTCTGGGAATCAAAACTCAATTGGGATGACGAACTACCTACGAATCTTCAGAACGAGTGGAAGGATTATAGAGAGGACTTGCAAACCCTCAATTCAATGCAAATTCCAAGACACATAAACGATGGAAAAACTCCAGTCTCGAAAGAATTGCACACATTTGTGGGTGCGTCAGAGCAGGCATATGGAGCAGCAATATATGTGCGCGCAACGTACAAAAACAAGCAAATATCTGTGCGTTTATTATGCTCAAAGTCTCGAGTGGCTCCAACCGCAAAACAGTCACTACCTCGTCTTGAACTGTGTCCTGCATTATTAGGTGCTGAGCTCGCGGACAGAATTCGTCGCGATTTAAACCTTGATGCCACCGCAGTGTCCGGATATTTTTGGTCGGATTCAACCGTTGTTCTTTCATGGATCAATGCACCGTCTTCAACATATCATACGTTCGTGGCCAACCGAATAGCGAAAATTCAGGCATTGACAAGTCAAAATAATTGGCGACATGTATCGTCCGCCAACAACGCAGCAGATGTGCTTTCAAGAGGAATATCTGCACGAAAATTACCCGAGCACAGTCTGTGGCTCTATGGACCACTCTTTTTGCATGGTACTCCAGACAAATGGACAGCCCCTCCCATCATCTCTCCGAGCGATCTGGAGAGGAAAATAAAGCATATAAGATTAGCGGCATCTAAATCAACAATAGGCGAAGTGTTGTATACCTGTCGACACAGCAAAGCATACTTCAAGTTACAACGCATTGTGGCTTACATGTTGCGATTCTGCTACAAGCGATACAGATCAGCAACTACCACGCTGTGTAAAATAGAACTGGACCGCGCTCGCACTATAATTCTACAGACAATACAACAAGCTGAATTTACAGATGACTTTCAAAGTTTGAAGCGCCACAACACAGTGGATCAAAAGACTCCCAACTCATCGTTGTCACAAGGCTCAGATGGACTCATGCGAGTTGGAGGTAGATTGGAGCAAGCCCCACTCCCGTATAATGCAAGGCACCAGATTTTGCTGCCTTATAACGATCCAATAGTAAAGATGATATTGCGAGAACTGCATGAAGACAACATGCACTGCGGTGCTCAAGCCTTACGAGCAATTGCTAGACAAGAATATTGGATACTGAACGACAAAACTATGTCGAGAAACATCGTTCACAATTGTGTGAAGTGCAACAAGGCACAACCCAAGTTAATGAACCAAATTATGGGCAATTTGCCAGCCGATCGAGTGACACCAACACGCCCGTTCCTCACTACAGGCGTGGACTATTGCGGACCATTCTGGATTCATCATAAAGTTCGCGGAAAAAGACCAGATAAAGCATACATAGCCGTATTCTGCTGCTTCTCCACTAAAGCGATCCATCTCGAGCTGGTTAGCAATCTGACCACAAATGCCTTTCTAGGAGCCCTGCGACGCTTCCTAAGCCGCCGCGGAAAATGTCAAACAATTCATTGTGACTATGCCACCAACTTTGTTGGAGCAAACAACCAACTAAAGGAACTGGGAGGATCAATATTTGGCGAAAGGGCTCAGGTTGAGATCAATCTTTGCAACAAAAAACAAATTGCCTTCAAATTCATACCGCCAAGAGCGCCATCATTTGGACGTCTATGGGAAGCTGCACTCAAGTCTGCAAAACGTCTACTGGTTACCACGACAAATACCGCATCTCTAACGTTCGAAGAATTAAATACGGTGATCATCGAAATTGAAGCGATTCTAAACTCTCGTCCAATTACACCAATGTCAAACGACCCTACGGATAACACAGCCCTCACCCCAGCACATTTTCTGATTGGTGAAACGCTGACTGCTCCCCCCGATGTCAACACAGACCGCAACGAAAGTTCGTTACTAAAACGGTGGGAACTAGTATCCAGGCTCAAGCAAGGATTTTGGAGACAATGGTCGGAAGAATATTTGCAAGAATTGCAAGCCACACATAAGTGGAAGGCCGCCAATCCCAATATCAAGGAAGGTATGCTTGTTCTAGTCAAGGAAGACAAAATACCTGTGATGAGTTGGCCAATGGAACGCATCGTACGCACATAACCAGGCCAGGATAATCACGTTCGTGTGGTTAACGTTAAAACTGCCTCAGGCATCTACAAACGCCCTATAACCAGGCTTGCGCCGTTGTTCCCAGAAGATATGGCCAAAAAACGCCCCATCAAGGAAACCGAGGACAGAGATGAAACTGATGCGCCTCCCGTTCAACGAAAACGGTTAATGTCGCCAACCACAACCTCGTCCTTGTTAATCCTGCTCTTTATGTTACCCTTGGTACTGACTGACTCAGTATCTGTGACGCGGTTTGACTCAAAACCTGGAATCTATTATGAAAAAATCGGAACAACAAAGAGAGCAGTATCCGAGTGGACCATTGTAATATATTATGAATTGGAACCATACTGGCGCGATATGAAAACATTTGATTCAGGAATAAACGAATTCAAATACATATGCCCAGAATTAAATAACAATCACATATGTGATTCCATATCACAGCACTTTCGTCACCTGTATGACAAATTACAAATGACAAATCCACTTATGCAACATACACGCAAACGCCGGTCCCCATTCGATGCAGTGGGTAACATTGCGAATAGTCTATTTGGAGTATTAGACTCAAAATACGCTAATAAAATGAACGAACGAAGAATTTTTACTGACCTTACTGAAAAATCAATTTTCAGTGTTTGACTGAACCATTAACATTGTCAAGAAGACAAGATCTGCAACGGACAAGCGGCTAAAACTACTTGAACAGCAAGTAGCAATCATTGGCCAAACCAGGGGAAAATACACTGGTGCGCATCTCACGGAGACCTACCTGGCGTTAACAACCCAATTAACACTGTAAGCAGCCACCCTTCAACGCATGCAATCAGAAATAGTCGATGTGCTAACTGGAATTCGCCACCGTACAATAAGCCCAATATTGATCTCTCCCGATCAATTGAAGGAACAATTGGACCAAATGCGGGATCATTTGCCGCCAGATCAAATGGCACCAGTGACATCATCCAACATTATTCACTTATACCAAATTATGCGAGCAGAAGGCACAGCACCGACTCTCATGTAATGTTAAGAACAATACTACCACTAGTGTCAACATCAATATTAGAACTGTTCAACATTGTGCCAATTCCGATGTGGGACTCAACAAGCTGGCGACTATTTGAGCTTAAAACACCTATTATAGCTGTTAACAACCATAGGGATAAATTCATGGGACTCACAACAGATGATCTACACCGTTGCCGTACGTTACCAAATGAAGAATACATGTGCTTTGACCACCAAGCTATGTTTAATGCCGACAATCGGTGTGAATTTCAACTCTTTAACAACAAAACACCAACCATGTGTCAACTAGCTTACAGAGCAACAAAGATTGTATGGACAAAAACGCACCATCCTAATAATTGGATCTTTGCAACGCACTCTGTAATGGAACTACAAGCCGTATGCAATGGAACCCCATCTACTATATAACTAAAAGACAACTGTCTAGCGACTACTGTCGCTGTCATCAGGCTGTACTGCACGCAACTCAGAAATAAGCATTAGCACCTTCAACATCATTATAAGCCAAGTGAAAAAAGGCTATGCTCACTTTGGCGAAATAATCAAGCCAGACACAACTCAAAGACCTCTACCAAAACTCAACATGTCAGAGAACAAGGTACACGAAGATAAGGATCTGGACGACTTGCAGCTTAAATTGAACGCACTCAACAAGCAAGAACTGCCCGACCAAATAAGTTCAGTACAACATCATCATATCGCCGCCTATACTGCTTTGGTGGTATCCGTCTTAGTGCTATTTGCCTATGCACTACGGAAGAAACGCTTCTGGACTTTGCAACCAATAGCTACAAGGAATGAGGCTGCCAACACAGCCGTGCCATCAGCATCCCCAAGACGATTTACACTGGATGTAGATGATGGTTGATCACCGATTCAACGGCTGGGAGGATGTTTAGGTGCATACAAGTCAACACGCATTTAAATCATAAAGCATAAACCAATTATATAAGAATTGACACACAATTGTCAACACAATTAAACTTGTATTGTACTTGTACTTGAGGTTAAAGAAATCTCTGTATGGGCTGAAGCAAAGCGGCAGAGACTGGAACTCCAAGCTGGATATGGTTTTAAGAAGACTGGACTTTCTTCCATGTATCAGCGAGCCATGTGTTTAGGTACGCAACAGGAAAGGTAATATGAATATAATTGCTATCTACGTAGACGATCTTTTATTTGCGAGTTCATCGAAGCAAGAAATGCTTAAGATCAAGGCGTCCATTGCAAATAAGTTCAATGTGGTTGATGGAGGTCAGCTTAGGTCAGACTGGCAGCATAAACCTCGGGCACAAACAGACCAGTAGCAACAGGGCATTAAGTCAAGTGTGACGATGTCAACTCCGAGACCATTAATGAGAAATGATATCAGTCATTAACTGGGTCTTTAATGTTTTTTGTGTATGTTTGAAGGGAAGTATTCATTACATAAACTGACTATTAAGTGGCGTCGCACCTAGCACTTGTAACTAGGTGGACTACGGAGAGGGAGGTCCTTCGATGCGCACAGTAAGTGCTATGGTAGAAATGAGTGAATAGTATTGAATGCGGTGATGCTAAGACACTAAAACACTAACTTTATTAACGAAAGTCACAATATTTATAGGTAAAAATAGCTTAGTTTACATGTTTATGTTGTCAGTTAAATTGGGTTATTGAGATCTCGGCAATTGCTTGCTTAAGCAGACTTGCATATTTCGCAACTACCGGGTTGGCTGACCGCTGCGCTAATAACGCATATTGTGCAGTCAGCGATATTCTGTGTAGTCAGCGATATTTTGTTGCTAAGAGTTTTCTGACCTATGGTATCGAATACAATTTTAATTGATTAAATAAATATGTGGTAATGTTATATATAATATGTTATAATAGTGTAGGATTGGCAGCTCTAGCAGCTGATGCCGATAACTATCTATAAGATCTAATATTAAGTTGTAGTAATCGATAGGATATCGTAGTATAAGCACACTACTAAAAGATGTATAAAGTAGTATCTGAACCGGCAAAGCAGAAGGCCGTACAAATTAAGAAGATGAAATTGTGTACGCATATAATGAAATGTTCGCTGAATAAACGTTGTAATTATTATTTTATATATTACAATTTTGGGGACTCAACCGGGATGAACATAAAGACCAATACAGCGAATTAAAAAGTAATGCAAAAATTCGGTGACAAAAAAGTACTTTTCAAAGTGGTCAAAGTTGCTCAAGCTCAGCGAAACTAACATTATTCAATTGCGTTGATGGAGGAGGTTGCAGTTAATGCAAATTAAATGCAAAGTGATTAAGTTCTACGCAGTCGGTATCGTCTAACTGCGTAGATGTGGCAGAATTGGAGAAATTCAGTTGCTGGCGAATATTTTGTACGTTGGAGCGACGAGAACGCTACAAGCAGAGACGCTGAGAATAACGGTGATATCGACAGACGTGACGATCGACGGCTGGTCCGAGATAACGGCGAAAAGAAAAAGAACGGTGAAAAGAAGGTGATCGACGTCAACAAAAACTAAGTGTGTTCATTTTGCGCATCAACGCGGCGTGAACAACTTAGTGTGAAGCAGCAGACGCGCATTTTTGGAAGGAATAACGGCAAAAAGGAGCAGACATCGAAAAAGGCTGTCTGTATTACATCAAAGACGTGAAGCAGAGAAAGACGGATACGTGTGCCTTAACACACGTACACGACGAAAAGGCGATCAACAACAACAAAAACTGAGTGTGTTCATTTTGCGCATCAACGCGGCGTGAACAACTTAGTGTGAATTAGCAGACGCGCATTTTTGGAAGGAATAACGGCGAAAAGAAGCAGACATCGAATAAGGCTGTCTGTATCACATCAAAGACGTGAAGCAGATAAAGACGGATACGTGTGCCTTAACACACGTACACAAGACGAGAAAAGAAAAACAGGCGTTGGTATACATTAAAGTTAACATGGTGTTAACATTGGTCTGTTAAAAGTTATGTTAAGTAATTTTAATGATGATAATGAAGAGATTTACAACAAAGACTAGTTAATTATTTAAATTTAGAGGACAACGACTTAAACAGTGAAAACTCGTCTTACGGAGAAACAGAAAATTACGAAATGGAACCGACAAATAATCATACGACAGCTTCGGCATTCACACTAAGGGATATCAAGGACTCTCTTTTGGTTTTTACCGGCAATGGTTCTCCAGACGTCGACGAATGGCTATTTAATTTTGAATTAAATGCGGTGACAGTTAAGTGGAACGATATACAAAAATTTATTTATGGTAGGCAGTTAGTCATAGGCGCAGCCAAATTATTTTTGAATAGTCAAATCGAAGTCAATAATTGGGAAACGCTTCAGCAATCATTAAAATCTGAGTTTAGTGAGAAGCGTTCGGAAAAAAAAAAATCATAAATTACTAACAGACAGGAATAAGAAACAGGATGAATCTTTAAGCGAATATTTCTATGCAATAAAGAGCATTGCAAATCAGTGTAAGCTAGACGAAGAAAGTACAATGGATTGTATTATAGAAGGAATTTCAGATTCTAAGCGGAATAAAAGTGGTTTGTATCATGCGACAAACCTGATTGAGTTTAAGCAAAATATGAAAATATATGAAAGATTTTGTTAAAGTCATGAGCCTAAACAAAGGCCAAAGACTGACAATAATCAAGGCAAGAGTAATTCAGCGAAGCGTTGTTTCAAATGTGGTGGAAACGATCACTTCGCAAAAGAATGTAATGAAGAAGGATTTAAATGTTTTAAGTGCAATAAAGTAAGACACAAAGCAATCCAGTGTGAGGCAATAATATTTAACAAACAAATTAAGAAGGAATCCGCAAATATGCAGCAGTGTCAGTCATTTTTTAATCGTGCTTTTAAAACACTCTTTATTGATGGTAAGCAAGTCACAGCTTTGTTTGATTCTGGCAGCGACCTGTGTACTATTCGTGAGACAATTTACAAAGAAGTTTACCCAGTTGCCCTTAAGTCGAATGTAAAAGAATTGTCTGGTATTGGTGGGAAAAAGATTTACACGTTGGGTTCTTTCATAGCTTCAACAAATCTTGATAGTGTTCCAATTAAAATGTGTTTCCATGTCGTCCGTGATCAAGACAGTCTGTACGACGAAGTAATCGGTAATGTGGTGAATGCATAAATTAGTTCAAAAGGGGTAGTTTTTCAAGCAGCGGAGAAGCTTGATCAAAAAAAAAAATCATGAGTTAGCTCATATAGAACAAAAGACGAACATTCTCGAATTACAAAGCGCTTTTGAACAACTGTTAACAGTAGATATCAGTAACAAGATAATTCCAGAAGTAGACGAAGTAAACATTAGTTTAAAGGCAAAGGTCAAGAAGTTAATTGAGGATTATAAGCCAGAGCAGCCGAAATCAAGTCCAGTCGAAATGAAGTTAATCCTCTCCGACGAAGTTCCAGTCTATCAGAGGCCCAGACGTTTATCATACGTAGATAGTGAAGAAGTTGACAAGCAAATCAGAGATTGGTTGAAAAAAGGGAAAATTCGTAATAGCTTTTCAGAATTTGCATCTCCCACTGTGTTAGTGTCAAAGAAAGATGGTACCAAAAGGCTTTGTTGCGATTATCGAAAGATTAATGAGAAAATTATTCGTGATAATTTTCCGATGATTTTGATTGACGACGTTTTACACAAGTTGCAAAAAGGAAAGGTGTTCACGACTCTAGACTTACGTAACGGGTTTTTCCATGTACCAGTAGGGTACAAGGAAGTACAAGGCAAGTGTACGTCATTCGTAACACCTAAAGGCCAGTAAGAGTTCTGTTTTGTTCCATTTGGAATTTCTAACTCCCCGGCGGTATTTATGCGGTATATTTTTGCAGTTGATCGATGAAGGTACGATATTTCTTTATATGGACGATATCATAATTCCCTCAGAAGGTGAAGAGGAAGGTCTTCAAAAATTACAGAAAATTTTAAACGTTGCACACGTGGCAGGATTAAAAATTAAATGGGAAAAATGTCAGATATTATGTCGCAAAGTAAAATTTCTCGGGTAAATAATAGAGAATTCAACAATAAAACCTTCAGTAGAAAAGGTGTCAGCGAAAGAGAATTTTCCAGTTCCTCGAGATAAGAAAGCAGTTCAACGCTATTTGGGCTTAACTTCTTATTTTCGAAGGTTCGTAAAAGATTTTGCGTCCAGTGCCAGACCGTTGAGTAACTTACTGAATAAGGACGTTACATTTAAAATGGGAGAAGAAGAGTTAGCTTCATTCAAGCAATTAAAATATTGCTTATTAAGTTCCCCAGTGCTAAGGTTGTATAATCAAAAAGCCGAAACAGAAGTGCATTGCGATGCAAGTATGTATGGATACGGTGCAGTCCTTTTGCAAAAGAACTCTGAAGACCAGTATTTCCACCCTGTAGAGTACAAGCATGTTGGAAGAGTAGAACAATTTATAAATTCTACTCCACCGAGGAGCACAAAGGTGTCTCCGTTTAAAATTCTTACAGGCTTACAATTAAGAACGAAATATAACAATGATTTCGAAAAATTAATAGACGAGGAATATTTAGTTGAGTTACAAAAAGAGAAATATGAGTTAAGGCAAATGGTAAAGGAAAATATTTTGTCGATTCAAGAAGAAAACCGCAAGTCATTCAATAAATCAAGAAAGCCAGATAACGAGTACAGTGTCGACGATATGGATGCCATTAATCGAACCCAGTTCGGAGCCGGACTGAAACTGAAAGGGAAGTTTCTTGGTCCCTATGTTGTGAAACATAGTTGAGACGTGGACGGTACATAGTAGAAAAGCTAGGTAACTTTAAAGGACCGACAAATACTATCACAATTGCTGAAAATATGAAAATTTGGAACCCATTATTCGGGACGAATTATTAGTAGGATGGCCGAATGTAGGATTGGCAGCTCTAGCAGCTGATGCCGATAACTATCTATAAGATCTAATATTAAGTTGTAGTAATCGATAAGATATCGTAGTATAAGCACACTACTAAAAGATGTATGAAGAGTAGTAGTGACTGAACCGGCAAAGCGGAAGGCCGTACAAATTAAGAAGTTGAAATTGTGTACGCATATAATGAAATGTTCGCTGAATAAACGTTGTAATTATTATTTTATATATTAAATAACAGAAGTTGTTTTAATATACGAGGCTTTAAAGGTTCAGTCCTACAATTTTGGGGGCTCGTCCGGGATGAACATAAACATGAACATAAAGTAATGCGAAAATTCGGTGACAAAAAAGTGCTTTTTAAAGTTGTGAAAGTTGCTCAAGCTCAGCGAAACTAACATTATTCAATTGCGTTGATGGAGGAGGTTGCAGTTAATGCAAATTAAATGCAAAGTGATTAAGTTCTACGCAGTCGGTATCGTCTAACTGCGTAGATGTGGCAGAATTGGAGAAATTCAGTTGCTGGCGAATACTTTGTACGTTGGAGCGACGAGAACGCTACAAGCAGAGAAGCTGAGAATAACGGCGATAGCATCAAACGTGACGATCGCTGGCGACGGCTGGTACGAGATAACGGCGAAAAGAAAAAGAACGGTGAAAAGAAGGCGATCGACGTCAACAAAAACTAAGTGTGCTCATTTTGCGAATCAACGAGGCGTGAACAACTTAGTGAAACGGCAAACTTGACGACAACGGCAAAAAGAAGTACAGCGACGAAAAGGCGATCAACAACAACAAAAACTGAGTGTGTTCATTTTGCGCACCAACGCGGCGTGAACAACTTAGTGTGAAGCAGCAGACGCGCATTTTTGGAAGGAATAACGGCGAAAAGAAGCAGACATCGAAGAAGGCTGTCTGTATCACATCAAAGACGTGAAGCAGAGAAAGACGGATACGTGTGCCTTAACACAAGAAAAGAAAAAAAAAAACTGGCGTTGGTATACATTAAAGTTAACATGGTGTTAACATAGGTCTGTTAAAAGTTTTGAAATGTGGTGGAAACGATCACGCAAGTATGTATGGATACGGTGCAGTCCTTTTGCAAAAGAACTCTGAAGACCAGTATTTCCACCCTGTAGAGTACAAGCATGTTGGAAGAGTAGAACAATTTATAAATTCTACTCCACCGAGGAGCACAAAGGTGTCTCCGTTTAAAATTCTTACAGGCTTACAATTAAGAACGAAATATAACAATGATTTCGAAAAATTAATAGACGAGGAATATTTAGTTGAGTTACAAAAAGAGAAATATGAGTTAAGGCAAATGGTAAAGGAAAATATTTTGTCGATTCAAGAAGAAAACCGCAAGTCATTCAATAAATCAAGAAAGCCAGATAACGAGTACAGCGTCGACGATATGGATGCCATTAATCGAACCCAGTTCGGAGCCGGACTGAAACTGAAAGGGAAGTTTCTTGGTCCCTATGTTGTGAAACATAAGTTGAGATGTGGACGGTATATAGTAGAAAAGCTAGGTAACTTTGAAAGACCGACAAATACTATCACAATTGCTGAAAATATGAAAATTTGGATCCCATTATTCGGGACGAATTATTAGTAGGATGGCCGAATGTAGGATTGGCAGCTCTAGCAGCTGATGCCGATAACTATCTATAAGATCTAATATTAAGTTGTAGTAATCGATAGGATATCGTAGTGTAAGCACACTACTAAAAGATGTATGAAGAGTAGTAGTGACTGAACCGGCAAAGCGGAAGGCCGTACAAATTAAGAAGTTGAAATTGTGTACGCATATAATGAAATGTTCGCTGAATAAACGTTGTAATTATTATTTTATATATTAAATCAAAGAAGTTGTTTTAATATACGTGGCTTTAAAAGTTCAGTCCTACATATATGTAAAGCCCCAATATCAGTGTATGTTGGACGAAAAAAGTATAGTGGACTACATTTTAGAAGGAATTCCAGATTCAAAGCAGAACAAAAGTCATGCGACAAGTCTTGTTGAATTTTAACAAAAAAAAAAATTAAGAACAATGAAAGATTTCGTTTTAGCCTAAACGAAGGCCAAAGTTTGAAAATAATCAAGTCAAGAAGGCGTTGTTTCATATGTGGTGGAAATAAATCAATTGGCAAAAGGATGTAAGGAAGAATTTAAATATTTTAAATGCAATAAAGTATAACACAAGGCATATAAGTGCGAGGCAAAAACCGTCGATAAGCAAACTAAGAAGGAATCAGCAAGTATGCAGCAGTGTGACTGATTTTTTAACCGTGCTTTTAAAACACTCATTAATGGTGGCAAGCAAGTCACAGCTTTGTTTGATGCTGGTAACGATCTGTGTACTATTCGGGAAATAATTTAGAAGGTAGTCTACCCAGTTGATCTAAAGTGGAATGTTAAAGAACTGTTTGGTATTGTTGTAAAATGATTGTGTTCCAATTGGAATATGTTCGTAGGTCGTCCGTGATGAAGATAGTCTGTACGACGGAGTAATCGGCTGCGATATTTGAATGTGGTGAATGCATCGATTAGTTCAAAGGGAGTAGTTTTTCAGTCAGCGGAATGGCTTAATAAAAAACAAAATCATAAGAAGGTTCTACAATAACTTACCTAAACAAGTAAGAAAGCTCTAGTCGAGAAATCCCGACTAGATGATACCCTGAACCCTATACTTTACGCGTATAGTCAATGCTTCCAACAAAGTTTGTATGTGTGTACGCGCATACTTCATGCACAACTTCAATGTCCCATATCTCCGGTGTTTCTTAACCGATTTTAATAAAAATTTCACAGATTGTCATTATTGTGTTTAATGTTTAAAATGCTGTCACAAAGTTTTCCAAATTCAATATTTTGTTGTTATCGATCACATGTGTATATCGAAAACGGGTGTTAACTACTGAGTAAGACGTCAGATACGAATTTTTTTTTTTCTTTGAAGGAAAAACGGCGAAAAGAAGCAGGCATTGAAGAAGGCTGTCTTTAAATTATGCTTCTAGAAGAGATCACTTGTCTTTCAGTGAAAGAACTTAAAGCAAAATTGAAATTATTATTAATACACTCGTCCGCTACGGTTGCGCGGTAGCACAAAATTGTCGCACTCAATAACAATAAAACTTGAACTAAAAATACAAACGCACATGCTACCAATTTAATCGTGCAAAACTCTAAAAAGCGAATAATTCAATGAAAGAAAATGATGCAAAGTTATCATGTTTTGCATTTAGTAAAATAATTCACAAACCTTTTTGTAATTTCGAACATAGGTGAACACAAAATAGTGCCTCCTCTAAGCATTTGGTGTATTATTACCAAATTCAGGTCTTAAGAAAGATCTACAGCAAAGGCTAATGAATTATTTTAATCTAGAGGACAACGGCTTAAGCAGTGACGATTTGTCTTACGATTTGGATTACAATGGCTCTCCAGACGTCGCAGAATTGCTTGGTGATTTCGAACTGAATGCGGTAACAGGAAAGTGTAATGACATACAAAAATGTATTTATGTTAGACAGCTAGTAACAGGTGCAGCCAAAACATTTTTGCATAGTCAAACCAAAGCTAATGATTGGGAAACGCTTAAGCGAGCATTAAGATCCAAATTCAGCAAGAAACGTTCATCAAAAGAAATTCATCAATTATTAACGGCTAAGAAAAAGACATACGATAAGTCCTTAACAGAATATTTCTATGCAATGAAGAGCATTGCCAATCAATTTAACTTAGATGATGAAAGTTTAATGGACTACATCATAGAAAGAATTAAGGATTCAAAACAAAACAAAAGTTGCTTATATCATGCTACAAATCTCTTTGAGATTAAGCAAAAAATGAAGACTTACGAAAGATTTGTGTAACAAACGATCACTTTGCAAAAGAATGCAAAGGAATTACATGTTTCAAATGCAGTAAAGTAGGACTCAAGGCAACAGCATTAATAATCATCTTTTAGCCGTAGTTTTAAAACAGTCATTGTTGATTTCCATCAGCAAGTCAAACCTCTATTTGATTCTGGTAGCGATCTGTGCTCTCGAGACAAATGTTTAAGATTGGTGGAAAGAAAATCTACACTTTGGGTTCTTTCAAAGTTTCGACAACCATAAATGATGTTCCAATTATAATATGTTTCCATGTCGTCCGTGATGAAGATAGTTTGTACAACGGAGTAATCGGATGCGATGTTTTGAATGTAGTGAGTGCATCGATTAGTACAAAAGGAGTAATCTTTCAAGCAGTAGAGAAGATTAATGAAAAATACAATACAAAAGTTAACTTTCCATAGTGAAGTCCACACTATCAAAAATAAAGAACAACGGACAAACATTCCTGAAACTCAAAGCGCTTTTCAACAGTTATTATCTGTTGATATTAATAATAAGTTAAGTATATACGAGGAAACTACACATTTAAAAATTTATTTAAAGGCAAATGTCGAAAAGTTAATAGAGAATAATTGTAAAGAAGCGGCAGGGAAAGACAATGAAAATGCACTGAAGAAAAAGGTGTGCAAAAGCGGCAAAAAAGAAAAGAAGCAGCACTAAAGAAACAAGTAAGAAGGCTCTAGTCGAGAAATCCAGACTAGACGATACCTTGATCCCTATACTTTACGCGTACAGTCAGTGCTTGCAAGTATGCGTGTGTGTACGACCATACTGTTATTATTTTGATTAATAATTCAAATGCCATCTAAAATTTTTTCAAATTCAAGATTTTATTGTCATTGATCCCATGTGTATATCGGAAACGGGATGAGTTATCGAAAATCGAAAACAAACTTGTACTGCCTAGGGATTAGGCGAGCTTAAGTTCCAAATCTGGAGTCTCTAGCTCTTATAGTCTCTGAGATCGACGCGTCCATACATACAGACGGACAGACGGACAGACGGACATGGCTATATCGACTCGACTGTTGATGCTGATCAAGAATATATATACTTTATGAGGTCGCAGATGCTTCCTTTTGCCTGTTACATACTTTTGCACAAAACCATTATACCCTTTTTCCCATTTTTTATTATTCAAAAACGAATACTGCTGAAATTAATCCTCAAATTCTGTTTTAAATATTGACAGCGACTAGGATGGACTTTTATAAACAACTATAACTCTAATAAATTTAAACTGGAAAATACTTAATTCGAAAACGACTGATCCGGATATTTTTCTACCGCTAAAACAATGTGATACATTGGCAACTAATTCATTCCCAACATAAATGACGATTCCTTTCTTAGCTCGCACTGCTTGAGGCACTACCTCACATTCCATACGGACAACAATAGTAAACCCTAACATAAATATTTTCGTCTGTGTACGATGAAGCTTCAACGAAACATAGAACGGATGACCGAATCATTAATTTATCTGCCCTTACATCTTCAATGTGGCAATGAAGGCTTTCTGTGTTGTGAAAGAAAATATCTAAGGCGAAACTGTTAACTAAATTATCGAAATGTGTTCGAAGAATTTTTTCTGTTCGCAATAGGTGCAATTGGTTTTGAACCTTGTCGTCATTTTTTGGAGGTCTGGGAGATGTAAAGTCTCCAATAATAAATAAATCCGATGCTAAAGTTGCCCTTCCTTTAGCTACGTATATTGCAGCACTCTACATTCGAGGGCAAGTGTGAACCACCACTTTGCTATACTTAGCTCCTTGACTTTTGTGTATAGTTATACCTTATGCTGGTACAACTGGAAACTGCTTACTGTCAATGTTAACTTATTTTATGAATTGGAGTCCAAGAAGGTTCTGTGTAGTAGGCGGATTGCTAGGTTCATCAAAATCTATGTGCATTAAAATGCCTGTTGCCCCGTTTACTAATCCATCGCCTGTATCTACATTGACCGTAATCATATAGTTGGCAGTGGTTTTTAAAAGTAGTGACATACACAGTTCCTGTGTCTAAAGCCACATACGACGTGCAAAATTCTAACTCTGTGTGCGGTATTTAAATGCGTAGCTTTTACATAATCTTCAGCGGTAGAAAAATATTGGTCAGTGGAAATAGAATTTAATTTTGAAGTATTAAATGTATCTGTTGCCGCATTTGTACTAAAAAGATGAATTGCTTCATCGAACACGTCCGATGGCTGACAAATGAGGGACCGGATAAGACTAAGCCATATTATTTAGAGCAGAAGCAAAAAGATGGTCCTCCTTTTGTCGCATTATTTCTGTGAGTTCAAAATACTTTAAAAGTACCCACAGAGTTGAACCATATATTGCACTGTAGCAATCATTCGACTTCGACCACCGAAAACTATGACAAAAATACCACTAAATGGAGAAGAATTTTTAAATATTTGCTTGGACGGGAGTCCAATTGGGCAATATTTTAGAGCCAACAACAAATATTTCATCTAAAATAATGAGATTGGTTAACTGGGACTGAAAACATGGAATGCAGTGTTGAGCAACTGATTACGAAAGTTGCTTTTCCTGTGGGTGCACATAAAAGGATTTAAACAGAAGTTGGATCTGTTCCTGGCTTGTTATTGTACAAAACGGACAAGGACTGATAAATTACTACAATAAGCCGGCTCTTTTCGACGCCAGCACTACCTCCAACAAATTCATAGTACACAGATTTTATGTTGGCGTGTCAAAAATATTGCTTCTGCCTTAAAAAAGGAACCTACCAATACTCTCAGCTAAAAATAAAGCTGGTAGCTTAAACAATCGGACATTATTATCTCCTACATTTTCATCTATGTTGTTACCATCAACATTTAAAAAATTTACTTGAGGATTTATTTCTGGCAATTCTAATACTCTGAAATTGATATCTACTATGCCTTGGTTATCTACAACATCTTCCTCTTCATCCCGCACAGCTCTACGAAGGGCATTCTAAAATTCGTTATCGTCCAAACTATTATATTTCCAACTATTGTTTTAAGCCATATTCCGATGTTCGCTATAATACAATTCGCAGTCGCGAGTAACAAGTTCTAAATTCTCATTTCTCCACGGCGCATATAGCATAGTGCTTATACTGAATCTTCTGTAACAATTTATACACGGACTCTTTCTAATAAAACCACTACGATCGCGAAGAGCGAAAACTAATGGTTCAGAAGTGCGGGTGATTCGTTATCATTTTCTTCATTAATATTTTGGCGAGCACCACTTTGCTTTTTGCTATAAATATAAAATGCAGCAAAATCAGCTAAGCATACACTTTCTAAGGCGAGGGGGCGCTAAACATAGTCATCTATAAGTCCTAACTCAAATATATCTGTTGAGTCAACGGGTAAATTTTGTAACTGGACCCTAGACTTAAGGAATCCAACCCGTTGCTCTGGCAATGAAGTATTAATATATACTTCAGCGTTACTGCTTTCTTACATACGCATACCCAAACAGCAGTAAACGGCTTCTTGGGCGGATATTTTCATGCTCAAAATAAATTTGTAACCTACATGTTGTAACTTGCTTAATTGTTACATTGCCCCTAATAATCTCACTTACTGCATCACGCATTAATTTAGAAATACATTTATGGATCTAAAATGAACTGAATATCAATTTTGGCTCGCTGCAGTTGAAGAAGATGAGTTCGCTTTAAAAATATTTTGGCTTCTTAATACTCGACCTAAGTGCTTTTATGTACCAATCATAGGTGAGGTTAAGTTGATCGCAGGACAAAAAAAATCATTTAATTCACTAAAACGCTCTATAGTATAGGGTCTGAATTTTTTAAAAATGTTTGCGATGCGCTTCTATATTTTTAGTATCGTCTAATGAATATGGAATAACGAATATACAAGTTTTTCTAACATCGCGCCTAGATGCGTGCCCATGATTGTGGGTTTGGTACTCTAGAAATGAAGCCACATCCCGGTTAGTTGTATCAGTTGTGATAAACTGACCAATACATGACTTTACTATGGGAATGCTTGATTCATCATTGATGTCAAGCTTAGGGACATCTTTCAGCCAAAACATGCCACGAATATGTGGCGAGCTTTTGCTGAAACTCGACTCGCCAATAATATTTGATGATTCTATAACTGCCGAATACACCGCCCTCCTTCTTCAAAAGTTTCAGAAGCTGCCTAAATCGAAAATCAAAACATCTAGCACAAGTTACTGGATCAGCTCTTATGAGACGGGCATTGTCATTAAAATTTAAATTTGAGGCTAATTCTTCACTTATTACTACTTTGTCAACGTTTTTCGAAAGTAAAATCAAAAGCTCCGTCCACCTAGTTTCAGCTGTTGAGAACGTTATAAGAATGTCGGAAGACCAAACTGCATAATCATAGCCATAACTTTTTTTCTCCGACTCCCAGTGAGCGTGCGATGTACGAATACCTTTCAAAACCTATAGCCATCATCGTGGCGAATTAAGTTTTCTATATGCTCTTCGTTGAAGCGTTTACTGCGGAAATGCTTTGCGTGGCGCTGTGCGTACGTAAGCAAATGGACGTATTGTTCCTAATACTAATCATCTCTAACTTTTTATAGTTAAAAAATTATTTATCAGTTCTACAACCTCTCCTATCGAAATTCCTAAGTTCAGACCTAACTGTGGATGTAAAAATTTCTGTGCATTTTCTTTTAATGCCAGCGAATATTGTTGGAAAGGCCAGATACTCGGAGTCGCAATCAGCAATCATATCTAAAGGACGCTGGCCTTCTCCTGTGCCTTTACAATTCTCTGCACCGCTACATTTTCAGAAGGGACGTTTTCTAATAACGTTTCCTGACCTCCGGGATTCAAACATTCTTCTTCTACATTATTTTCCTCGTTTGTGGAGGTTTGATCAGATTTTTCTATAAGATCTGAAACTAAGTCCCTATCTTCTGCTGTTGCAACAAAGGGAACTATCTGTGTCATATGAAAAAGCTTACAGCCATGATTCATTAATAAAAATAAACAATCTGGTGTTTTCTGTACAGCTCTGTGTTGACTAAAAATTTGATTGCATCAGCAATTTTTGAAGGCCTGGCTATATTCCATCTTACGCTTGAAGTGTATCTGAACAACATCGGCTTCATTGAACGCCCATGGAAGTGACGTAACAACATTGGCTAAGGGAATTGGAAGTCATATCCTAAGGACAAATAATCATAAAAGGAGGGCGTGGTGAAATTAGACGTTCCTCTAGAGGCGTTTAGCCTTTTAAGCAATCGGAAAGATCCGGAAAATCTAAGCCATTTGTTATTGAAGCCTATGGCTTCTTGCTTAACTTTATGCTCCTGCTACATGTCTTACAAAAAATAAACCTGTTATTGCAGGAAGGGAAGTGTGCAGAAAGACTTAAAATATCTATGGTCTGCCTTACTACATTTACTTTCCACGACCTTCCGAGATATTTTCACTTGACTACCACAAACCTTTGCAACAAATGCAAACCTGATCTGGACCCTGCTTTATAATTCTATTGAACGCGACTATTGAAGCGAATTAGTGTCTGTCGCTAGACGTTCCCTATACTCTGAAAAGGTGTTCGTATTTGTTCATTGTTCTGACTCGCATTGCGACTATTTTCGTCTAACCTATTTTCGGGACTGCTTCTATACTGACTAATTCTTTTAGTCAAATTTCTATTAGCATTAGGTTTCGCTTCTTTTGCTAAAAGGCGAACACTTCACCTTGCCCCTGTGTTTCGCGCCTGCTCAATCAACCTACGAACTGGATTTTCTCTAACCTGGGCCCGCTGCCTCCTAAGTCTTGCTCTTTCTAAAATTATATTTTGAATGTCAGTTCGACTGTTGGCGTGCTGTTCTGTAGCTGTTCGTCAGTTAATCAGGGTCTTGTCGGCGACTCGATCGACGCAAAGTGTCTGCTGTTTGCTCTATATTTCTAATTGCAGCATTACTTCTCTACACAACCGATCGATTTCGAAGTTCGAAGTTAATTAGCTCAATGTTTGTCGTAATGACATTCATGAAGTAAAACTTTTAACCTTTTTTTTAAAATAACCCCATTATTTTGCTAATTTTAGCAGGTCAGCAGGTTAGGAAGTGCAAGTGTTGTTTAGACAAGGTACTAGAGGCTTGTCGTAAAATCGAAGGCAGCGCACGTATACATTTCGGAAAACCGATTTTGCAAAACTTACTCGGCTTTTGGCCCTGACTGACTGGTATTTTTTATAATACTTTAAATTCGTTGTTTGATTTGTGTGTCGCTTATGGAACGCCAAACAGGTCAAACAAACCTGGTTTACCAGAGAGTTGACAATTCTAAAAAATCGTAAATAGAAACTCTACAAGAGTTTCAGAAAATCAAGCTTTCCGTTAGCTTGTTCTGCATACTTGATTGCTCGTTCCAATTTTTCAGTCCTCAATAACCAATGTTATAGGAATTACCTGACTAGGTGTAGATTACAGTTTCAGCAGGATCCTAAACGGTTTTTTGATTTCGTTAATGCGAAACGCAAGACATCGACTCTTCCATCTAACATATTCTTTGAGGAAATGAAAGCCAACTCAGATCTGGCCGTTGCCGATCTATTTTCTGAATATTTTCAAACGACTTATAGCCCTTGTTTTCAACCAGTCGTCATGCCTTACCCCTATCAGCTTAATGCCTAAAATTTCATTTTCATACCGGATAAATTGTTTAGTTTGTCCGTAGAGCTATGCTCTTTCCCAAAAATTTGGAAAGAGTCTTATATCATTCCTTTGCACAAAAAAGGAAACAAATCTAATGCTCAAAATTATAGGGGTATCTCCAAGTTGTCTGCTATTCCTAAGATTTTTGAGAAACTAATAACCTCTCATCTTCAACATCTATGTAAATCTATGATTTCACCGTGCCAGCACGGGTTCATGAAACATAGATCTACCTCTATTAACTTACTAGAATTCACAGCATTTGTTTTTAAGGGCTTTGAAGATAAATTGCAAACTGATGTTATTTACACTGATTTCAGTAAGGCTTTTGACTCTGTAAATCACCTCCTGTTAATTTATAAACTTAAACTTTTGGGCTTTCCCAATAATCTTATTCTTTGGATTCAAGATTATTTATCTTTCAGAACTCAGAGAGTCTATTTTAATTGCTCAGTATCTAAAGCGGTGCAGGTCACTTCTGGTGTTCCACAAGGAAGTCACCTTGGACCGTTATTATTTACACTGTTCATAAACGACCTTCCGTCTGTTATTAATCATTCTCGGGTACTAATGTATGTAAAATTATGCATGTCAGCTGCAAGTCTTCTGTCTGGTCATAGACTCCAAAGTGACTTAGACAATTTTCAAACTTGGTGCAGTAAATTTGCAGTAAATGCAAAGTTATGTCTTTTTATAGGCGAATGCCTTTTTTTAATATCTATATCTTAGATCTAGATTTGATTTGGTTGAGGATTTGGGTATCTTAATTTACCCAAAGCTTAAGCTTTGCTTTAATTTCAAATCGAGCATCAAGTGCCTTGGGGTTCATTAAGCGCTGGTCGAAGGAATTCGACGACCCCTACTTAACAAAAACTCTTTATGTGTCTCTTGTCCGACCTATTCTTGAACAAGGATCTTGTATATGGTATCCCAAATACAGGACTAATCAGGATAGAATAGAATCGATACAAAAACAATTTTTGCTCTTTGCCCTTTGGGGCCTTAACTGGGACAATAGTACTAATTTACCTGCTTACCAAAGTAGACTTTTACTAATAAATCTTCCCTCTAATCATCGTAGAACTATGCTAGCAATAACCTTTTTTCACAAATTAATAAATATTGAAATAGATTCCCCCATACTAATAAACCAAATTGACTTTGCTGTACCTATTAAAGGTAGTAGCCATTTTTTACCAATAGCCCTGCATGCTTGCTTTTCTAACTATAACCCTTTTCGGATCTTATGTTCATTATATAACGATCTTTCCCACCTTATAACCAGTACCACTTCTGCATGCTCTCTAAAAAAAATTGTCTTACGTCATTTTTCTACATGTTCGCGATCTTCGTAACCGCACGTTATGCGGTGCGCCCCTCGGTCGGATGGGCGGGAGGTGGGTCGCTTTGTGCTTGGGTCCGCGCATTAACAAGCCGGTGCTTGGTATCGTTGGGCCTCTTGAATGTACTGTCCGTTAGTACATCTTCGTCCAATAATAATAAAAAAAATTCAAACCCATTTGCCTTTTAACATCAGGTACAACGGGTCGTATAAAGCAGGCCATAATTTAAAACACAGACCTTTTCAATGTGTCTATATACCTGCCCACAAATTATTGTGCATCTGCAAGCTGCTGGTGTGGTCTTTGGTCAATACAAATATACGAATTGGTATAACTTCTTAGTTTCTTAACCGATTTTGATGAAATTTTCACATGTGATCAATTTTATGTCAATTTATTATAAAAATTATCGAAAATCTAAAACCATTTGTTCTGCCTAGGGATTAGGCGAGCTTATGTTCAAAATCTGAAGTTATACTCGCTGAGATCGACGCGTTCATACATACGGGAAGACGGACATGGCTTTATCGGCTCGGCTTTTGTTGCTGATGAAAAATATATATACTTTATGGGGTCGAAGATTCTTCCTTCTGCCTGTTACATACTTTTAGGGTATAATAATATAAAAATATTATAAAAAAATACAATAAAAAATATTTTTTTATTTATATTATTTATTTTGTCAGTATTATTTATTTGGATCAAGCTTCGTAACACACAGCTTTAATTGATCCTATATATGTGCATCTGTAATTTGCGTTCTTAAATTTGTTTATATTTTTGACACGAGAGAAAATGTTGTCTCGCAACAGTAGGTACTTCCAAAGCAGGAAAGTAAACGGCGAGCATGTTCTCGAAGGCATGGATATTCAAGAGCCTTTTTCCAGATTTGTATGGGATCCTTTTAAGCGTTAAGATCTTCCCCTAAATCAACTAACTCCATTTGTAGTTCTGCAGAAGCCTCGAATATTGTAACGTTTGTTTTTGGTTAATTTGATGATTAACAACTTTTATCGCAATTGTTCTTGACAATTGTGTCGCCTGCGATAAAAAGCACAGGGTACAGTTATTCCGCTGCTGTGCTCTCTTATTCAGCAGATTTCTTCCAGAGCTTTGAAGTCTGATCGCAACCAACTTCATACTCTCCATTCGAAAAGCTTTGGAAACTACGACTATAAAAAGCGCATGCGTAGGTGACAAGCTCTTTTTAGTGGAGTTTTTTTTTCGAATTGTTACGCCGCACCGTCGAATCGCGAACGGGAGGAACAAATATTCAACACGTGATCGCGACGCACAAGTTGCAAAGTTTATGAAAATTAAAAGACATAATGAAAAAGACGTTCGATCGACAAGACAAAAATACAATATTATAAACCAAATAAATGAACTAAGCACAAAGTTATCGACAAGAACATACATATCGCCGCAACCTATAAGTGGATCTAACCTTGTCAAAAATACAAGAGAAAACGATCCCTGCTTAAGTTCAGCTCTCTCTTAGTCTGTATGTAGCTCACACACATACGTAGTTTACCTCTTCGATTTATCATTAAAGAGAACACTTGTACAAGTGGTAGACACATTCACACATAACTCAAACCAGACCTTTGATTTGATTAAATGTAAAGTGACAAAATTCTTAACAGACAAAAAAAAAAAAATTAAATAAATAAAAAATAAAAGTCAAACAAAAATTACAAGAAAAAAATCAAACACACATTAAAAGCAACGATGGACTCTCTCGCTGGAAGGCCTTTCATCGTCGGAGCAGCGTACCTATGTAAGTACATAAAAGTTACGGAGCAGCAAGCTCTCTTACTCGTTTTACAAATTTTCTAATCAAAGCTTTGTACATCGGTATATATACTATATACATATACTATACCATATTTGTGTTGTTGTGATTGTGCATATTTTCTGTTACGGTGGTCCAAATGTTTGTTGGCAAATTTTTTCAAAATTCAAAACTCGGGTGAACTTAACCTAATTAGGCTGAACCAAAGTTTTTATAAAAAAAAAAAAAAAAAGATAAAACTCGAAACAAACAAACTAATATTGTTAAAGTTAATAAATTAAAAATAATAAATAAAAAAAAAATATATATATATATATATTATAAGTTCACATTAGATCACAGTTTGAAATCACCAAAAGAAAATTTTTTATTGCTTTTGCAGCGCACTCCCTCAAAAAGTTAAGCTTAAATAAATGACATAAATACCACATTCGTAGCATTATATTATTAGTTATTACACACTCCGAAAAAAAATTTTTTTCCCAATATTTTTGAATTAAAATTTTTGCAAACTTGACTTTAAATTGAAAAAAAAAAACAAAACAAAAAATATAATGTGAAATAATGAAACAGAAAAAAAAAAAAAAATAAAATTCGAAAAAAGAAAATAAATATTTTTAAATAAATTAAGCAATGAAATCCAAAAAAAAAAGAATCAAAAACCTGAAATTGTTATAATATTTTAATTTTCCATCTACATCTTTGTTAAATAAATTAAGTAATGAAACTCAATCCTCTCTTTGTTACATTTTAATACAAATTATAGTATGCAGGGCTAAAGTTATTTTGTCCAGGTGACATGGTAACATAAACGGTAGTGACGAAACTTTTTTTTGGGGACTTTAAAAACATCCCGCTATATAAGTCCATGGTTGGGTAGGGTATAGAAAGCGGTTGTCAACCACCAGCTCAGACACCGCCACCGCCAGTTTTATAAGAGAAGTAAACCGTTTTTTTTTTAAGCATATCGGTCCATGAACTACAACTCGTCTAGCTGTCTCTTTTTGTTATTAATTTTTTTTCTGGACGATATTTTGCGTGATTGTTTCTTGTAGTGTCCGGAGGGATCCTAAATTAAAACTTTTGTACGCTAGAGCAAAGGAAATAGCAAAAACCCACCCCATCCCGCAAGAGCTACGGTATAATAGGATCCCGCTCGCTATGTCTCCTTCGTCTTATCGGATGCCTGCTATTGACCCCCACGCTCACACCAGGTCAATACAAGCAATCGAGAAATATGGTTACAAAGTTTTTGGCGCCCAGCACGTGGAGCATTTGTCTGTGGAAAAGAAAATAGAAAATAGAAGTGCACACTCCTATTTTTGTATAGAGCATATATTTTGGGTCCACTTTTTCATAATCTACTGTTCTTACTGGATTCCTGACGGGATTTGCCACAGGCCGAAGCCATGGACTAGGAGAAACATGATTTTTTTTTTATGAGTTTTGGATTCTTATTATTAGATTCAAATAGATTATTTGCCAAAAGCTTAAATTAATGGGGTCATGTTTGAGATAGAAAAGTCAAAGCTATTATTGCCACCTGATAGTTTTAGTGATGCTCATACAACCTTAGCTCATGTAGTTATGTATATTAGACTTAGGAAGTGTTTAAAGTAGTTGAATCTAGAGATACTCTTTGAAGCTTTTTGGATTCTTGCATGTTTGGCTCAGCTCGGACATCCTGCCAATTGCCAAGAAAAGAGCTTTTTTCTGGAGAGGTAACGGATAAACACAGTCAAAAGTTCTATTATATTTTTTTTCCTAGTAGGAGCAAATTGGTTATAAGTTCAAAAGGATAGACGCAGTGTTGAATTTAGGCTGGATTTGCATATCATGCGACAGCGTATTGAAAACACTGGGGAAACTTAAAGTGCTTTAGCCATTTTTGCTTTGAATAATTAGTTAAAATAGCCCAACTGATAAATTGTTTTTTTCTTTTACTTAAAACTTGCCGAGTATGTTACTGCCGTATATGTTTACCAAAAAATGTCATAACAGGACAAATTAAAAAAAAAAAATGTAATAAATTTTGTTGAAAGAAATGTTACCAAGACATTCACCTGTGCAAGCTCGACAGCCAAGTACGGATGTTGTACAAAACTGTTTAGTTTGTTCTCAGGTATTAACAGATACAGAACCATGCTATGTTACACCTTGCAATCATGTGTACCATAGGCAATGCCTAGAGAGTCGGCTGACGACTCATAAAGATTGTCCCAGCTGTTTTCAGATAATTGAAACATCACAGTTAAAACTAGTAATAGGAAATTGTTCGCCAACGCGACAAACAGAAGCTGCAAGCAAGCTGCAGTCCCAAAGTCGACATACTGTCACGCGCAGCTTGTCTCGAGCTCTAAATGAACAAAAAGCGCAAATTCATAACGTATTTGATTACTCCTTGATACAGAATATGATAGAGCAGTCAGTTTCTCGTTTGGTATCCAATCTCAATTTAAACCAACAAAGTCAATCACCCATCAGAAATAGTCGGTTACATCATAGTGAGCCTCTATCATCACCTGGTTCGTCGTCAGTACCTAACAATCAAATTGATAAAATTATGCAAAGGTGAAGTTTAACTTTTGAGGGAACTGAGCAAGGATTAACCGTAGAAGAATTTATTTATCGAGTTAAATCACTAACAGATGAAACTTTAGAAAGTGATTTTCAAGGCTTGTGCAAGCACTTGCATATATTATTTGCAGGCAAGGCACGAGATTGGTTTTGGAGATACCACAAAGGAGTATCTCGTATTATCTGGTCTGATTTTTGTATGTCGCTAAGACAGCAATATAAAGACTATACATCGGAGTTTCTTAGCAAAGAACGTATTCGTGCACGGAAGCAAAAGTCAGGGGAGACGTTTGCAATGTTTTTTGATGCTGTGGCAGCATTGATGGATAACGCATCTGTCCGAATAGACGAAGACGAAATTCTAGAAATTCTTAAAAATAATCTCTTACCCGAAACTCGTCAACAGTTATTGTATCAGCCAATAGGAACCATTAGTGAATTGAGAAAACTAGTTCAGATGAAAGAAAATCTGGCTCGGGAAATAGGGTCAGGCTTAGAAAACACAAAAGTAGCCTCATATCGTCGCACGATACACGCAATAGAAATTGCTGATCCTCAGAATAGTAATCAGGAAGACATTGAAAGTGACCTAGAAATCGCAGCAGTTCGCGTTTCACACACCAAGCTCGTGTGTTGGAATTGTGATGTTCTAGGACACGTGTGGCAAGACTGTTTAGCAGAGCGCCGCATATTTTGTTATGGTTGTGGAAAACCAAATGTATATAAGCCCCAATGTCCAAAATGCATCCGACGCAAAGCGGAAAACCGAATACAGGGTGCATCCAACACCACCAGGATGTCCCTGACGAAGTAACAATTCAGTTAGATGAAAATAAAATCAATCAAATCAGTCAACGAAAATCCTACCAAGTCGGCAAGATTCGTCTCAGCAAACTTACAAAAAGGTGTATTTTGATCGGTTACAAAATTATAACAAAATTAGGCATACGATTTTTAGTGAAGTAAGTCCCAATAAAATTGTGAGAATTAGTAGAAACGCAGTAAGAATTAGAAGGTATTTTGATAAAATAAAAAAGAACCATAGATTATTAGTCTCTGCCATAGTCAATAACAAAAAAGATTAAAGGAGTTATGCTGAAGTTTCTTTTCTTGAGTTTAAAGAACTTGGATTATTGGATACAGGAGCAAATGTCAGTTGCATAGGAGCTAGTTTAGCAACAAAATATTTTAGTGAATGCCCAGAGCTTACACCATGTGGGTCATATGTTAAAACTGCCGATGGTCGATCCCATATAGTTTGTGGAGTTTTACAAGTTTTACTGACTTACAACGGCGTTCAGAAGCCAATGCAATACGTGATCCCGTCAATTCAACAGAAACTGATTCTTGGCATAGATTTCTGGAGAACTTTTGAGCTTGCGCCCAAAATAATTCATTCTATAGATTTGTCCCAGACTATTGATAACTCAGAGGATGTCTATACTATAACTGTCTTGCAAAGACAACAGCTTGATGTAGTAAAAAAACTGTTTCCCAACTGTGATACTGGCTTAGGTCGCACGAATTTAATTCAGCATCATATTGACATCGGAGATGCAAAGCCAGTAAAACAACGATATTACCCTGTCAGTCCCGCAGTCGAAAAGGTTTTGTTTGCAGAGATTGACAGAATGATCTCTTTGGATGTAATAGAACCTTCCATTAGTGCTTGGAGTTCACCCATGAGATTAGTGCTCAAGCCCAAAAAAATAAGGCTCTGTCTAGATGCTCGAAAACTAAACGATGCTACGGAAAAAGATGCATATCCGTTACCCAGCATCGATGGAATTTTAGCTCGTTTGCCCAAGGCAAATTTAATCTCGAAACTCGATTTAAAAGATGCCTATTGGCAAATTAAGTTGGACGAGGAGTCAAAGCCTTTGACAGCTTTTACTGTTCCAGGTAGACCCCTGTACCAATTCAAGGTAATGCCATTTGGATTGTGTAATGCACCATCCACAATGTGTCGTTTGATGGACGAGATTATACCCCCCGATCTGCGATATTGCGTTTTCGGTTACATAGACGATCTTTGTATTGTATCCGAAAATTTTGAATCACACTTAGCGGTTTTGATCAGACTGGCAGATCAGTTTAGAAAAGCTAATATAACACTAAATATTGATAAAAGTAACTTTTGTGTTAAGAATATCAATTATTTGGGTTATACTATTGGCTGTGGAGGAATTTCTACTGATTCCAGCAAAATTTCTTGTATTGTCAACTGGCCAGCGCCTAAGAATCTTAAACAGATTCGTGGTTTTCTTGGAGTCTGTAATTGGTACCGGCGCTTTATTCAAAACTTTGCAGAGCCTGCTTGTCCAGTTACAGAATTGTTGAAAAACAAGAAAAAGTTCATTTGGACTCCTGAAGCCCAAGTGGCAATGGATCAATTGAAGGCCATTTTAACAACTGCTCCTGTTTTGAAAAATCCAGATTTTTCAAAGAAATTCTTTTTGCATTGTGACGCAAGTGATGTTGGTATCGGAGCTGTGTTAGTTCAATTATCTGATAATCAGCACGAGCAACCTATCGCATTTATGTCAAAAAAACTAAGCCGTTCTCAGAAAAACTACAGCGTTACTGAACGTGAATGCTTAGCCGTAATCCTTGCAGTAGAGAAGTATAGATGTTATCTGGAGCTCCAAGAATTTGAGGTAGTTACTGACCATTCGAGTCTTGTTTGGCTTATGCGCCAACAAAATGTCTCAGGAAGATTGGCTCGTTGGATTTTCAAACTGCAACAATTTAAGTTTACGATTTCCCATCGCAAAGGAAATGAACATGTTGTTCCTGATGCGTTATCTCGTCTTGAAGAGCAAGAAATAGCAGGCCTGGAGTTAGAACCCGTCATAGACCTTAAATCTGATTCATTTAATGATGAAGAATATGAAAAGCTTAAAACCAAATTTAAAGCAAATCAAAACAAATTTCCCGATGTTAAAATAGTAGATCCACATCTTTATATACAGAAAGAACATATGTGTGGCGATTTGGAACAAGACAAAGTATCATGGAAGTTATGGGTCCCAGAACGTCTCCGATCAGCGGTGCTAAAACAAGCACATGATAGTTTAGTCTCTTCGCATGGCGGGATGCAAAAAACTATTGAAAGAATTCGTCGAAATCTCTTTTGGCCAGGCTTGGCAAGTGACGTGCAAAAGTATATTAGACAGTGTGAAATATGTAAGCAAATGAAAGCACCTAATTATACTCTTCGCCCGCCCATGGGAACTCTTAGTCCGACATATAGGCCCTTCCAGCGATTATATATCGACATACTAGGACCCTATCCGCGTAGTAAAAAAGGACATATTGGTATTCTGATTGTGCTTGATCACTTTAGCAAATATCATTGGCTGCAACCTTTAAAAAAATTTACGTCTGCAGAAATTCAGGATTATCTATTACATAGTATTTTTCATGCAGTAGGGGTTCCTGAAGTTTGTGTTAGCGACAATGGATCGCAGTTCAAAGCGAATGATTTTAACGCATTCCTTACAAAGTTGGGAATACGACATGTTTATACAGCCTTATACTCACCTCAGAGTAATGCTGCGGAGCGAGTTAACCGATCTTTGTTAGCGGCAGTGCGATCTTATTTAAAAAATGATCAAAGAGATTGGGACCAGAATCTTACAGGCATTTCGTGCGCCTTAAGATCCTCGGTGCATCAGTCATTGAAATGTTCGCCATATAAAGCTCTGTTTGGTATAGATATGATAACCCACGGTTCAGACTATCGACTTTTAAAAGAGTTGTCTCTGTTAGAAGAACAAATAGTCCCCATATCTCGAGCCGATAACCTTGCAATCTTGCGCAGGGATATCAAATCAAATATCCGTCAAGCATTTGAAAGGAATGAAAAACAATACAATCTTCGCTCAAAGCCAGTTACGTTTAGAGAGGGACAAGAAATCTTTAGACGCAATTTCGCCCTTAGTAAATTTACGCAGAATTTTAATGCGAAATTAGCACCTCAGTTTTTGAAGTCTCGCATTAAAAAGAAATTAGGTAATTGCTTTTACTTATTGGAAGATCTGCAGGGCAAAGAAATAGGTACTTTTCATGCGAAAGACATTAGAGCCTGATTCCCGCTAATCATTCCATCTAGCGAAGTCAGATTATCGGGTGTTGTAACGTTTGTTTTTGGTTAATTTGATGATTAACAACTTTTATCGCAATTGTTCTTGACAATTGTGTCGCCTGCGATAAAAAGCACAGGGTACAGTTATTCCGCTGCTGTGCTCTCTTATTCAGCAGATTGCTTCCAGAGCTTTTAAGCCTGATCGCAACCAACTTCATACTCTCCATTAGAAAAGCTTTGGAAACTACGACTATAAAAAGCGCATGCGTAGGTGACAAGCTCTCTTTTAGTGGAGTTTTTTTTCGAATTGTTACGCCGCACCGTCGAATCGCGAACGGGAGGAAAAAATATTCAACACGTGATCGCGACGCACAAGTTGCAAAGTTTATGAAAATTAAAAGACATAATGGAAAAGACGTTCGATCGACAAGACAAAAATACAATATTATAAAATAGTGTAAAACCAAATAAATGAACTAAGCACAAAGTTATCGACAAGAACATACATATCGCCGCAACCTATAAGTGGATCTAACCTTGTCAACGCAGGCCCAGTAACGCCGGTCTAATTTTTGGATCCAATCTTGTCCAGAACGTGGTCCAGAGCAGCCCATCCCTTACTCGCAGTGCCAACGAGAGCAAGCGACATTGGTGCTTTAAGCCCTTGCATGGCCTGGCACCGTCCACAGAAGCCCTGGAGCCGCTTCATTCGTTGATGTCCAGAGAAGGCAACAAAACCGTGGGAGACCCGCAGTTAAGACACAAATCTGCATTGCCGATCTACGTTTAAGTTTTTTTTTATATATATAAGTACCTATGTAATGAGTGCAGTGCAAAATCAAAAAAAAAAAAATACAAGAGAAAACGATCCCTGCTTAAGTTCAGCTCTCTCTTAGTCTGTATGTAGCTCACACCTACATACGTAGTTTACCTCTTCGATTTGTCATTTAAGAGAACACATGTACAAGTGGTAGACACATTCACACATAACTCAAACCAGACCTTTTATTTGATTAAAAATTATGTAAAGTGACTAAAATTCTTAACAGACAAAAAAAAATAAATAAATTTAAATAAATAAAAGTCAAACAAAAATTACAAGAAAAAAATCAAAAAAATCAAACACACATTAAAAGCAACGATGGACTCTCTCGCTGGAAGGCCTTTCATCGTCGGAGCAGCGTACCTATGTAAGTACATAAAAGCTACGGAGCAGCAAGCTCTCTTACTCGTTTTACAAATTTTCTAATCAAAGCTCTGTACATCGGTATATATACTATATATATATACTATACCATATTTGTGTTGTTGTGATTGTGCATATTTTCTGTTACGGTGGTCCAAATGTTTGTTGGCAAATTTTTTCAACATTTAAAATTCGGGTGGACCCAATCTAATTAGGCTGAACCAAAGTTTAAAAAAAAAAAATCAGAAAAAAATTAAATTAAAATTCGAAACAAACAAATTAATCTTGTTAAAGTTAAAAAAAAATATAATAATAAAAATAAAAAAAATATATATATATATATATTATAAGTTCACATTAGATCACAGTTTGAAATCACCAAAAGAAAATTTTTTATTGCTTTTGCAGCGCACTCCCTCAAAAAGTTAAGCTTAAATAAATGTAAGATTACCACATAGTTCGTAGCATTATATTTAGTTATTACACACACTGAAAAAAAAATGTTTTCCCAATGCTTTTGAATTAAAATTTTTGCAAACTTGAATTTAAATTGGAAAAAAAAAACAAAACAAAAAATATAATGTGAAATAATGAAACAGAAAAAAAATAAATAAAAATAAAATTCGAAAAAAGAAAATAAATATTGTTAAATAAATTAAGCAATGAAATCCAAAAAAAAAAAAATCAAAAACCTGAAATTGTTATAATATTTTAATTTTCCATCTACATCTTTGTTAAATAAATTAAGTAATGAAACTCAATCCTCTCTTTGTTACATTTTAATACAAATTATAGTATGCAGGGCTAAAGTTATTTTGTCCTGGTGACATGGTAACATAAACGGTAGTGACGAAACTTTTTTTTGGGGACTTTAAAAACATCCCGCTATATAAGTCCATGGTTGGGTAGGGTATAGAAAGCGGTTGTCAACCACCAGCTTAGACACCGCCCACCGCCAGTTTTATAAGAGAAGTAAACCGTTTTTTTTTTAAGCATATCGGTCCATGAGCTACAACTCGTCTAGCTGTCTCCTTTTGTTATTAAATTTTTTTTCTGGACGATATTTTGCGTGATTGTTTCTTGTAGTGTCCGGAGGGATCCTAAATTAAAACTTTTGTACGCTAGAGCCAAGGAAATAGCAAAAACCCACCCCATCCCGCAAGAGCTACGGTATAATAGGATCCCGCTCGCTATATCTCCTTCGTCTCATCGGATGCCTGCTATTGACCCCCTCGCTCACACCAGGTCAATACAAGCAATCGAGAAATATGGTTACAAAGTTATTGGCGCCCAGCACGTGGAGCATTTGTCTGTGGAAAAGAAAATATTTTTCTTAGCACAGAAAAATAGAAGTGCACACTCCTAGGTTTGTATAGAGCATATATTTTGGGTCGACTTTTTCATAATCTACTGTGCTTATTGGATTCCTGATGGGATTTGCCACAGGCCGAAGCAATGGACTAGGAGAAACATGATTTTTTTGATGAGTTTTGGATTCTTATGATTAGATTCAAATAGATTATCTGCCAAAAGCTTAAATTAATGGGGTCATGTTTGAGATAGAAAAGTCAAAGCTATTATTGCCACCTGATAGTTTTAGTGATGCTCATACAACCTTAGCTCATGTAGTTATGTATATTAGACTTCGGCAGTGTTTAAAGTAGTTGAATCTAGAGATACTCTTTGAAGCTTTTTGGATTCTTGCATGTTTGGCTCAGCTCGGACATCCTGCCAATTGCCAAGAAAAGAGCTTTTTTCTGGAGAGGTAACGGATAAACACAGTCAAAAGTTCTATTATATTTTTTTCCTAGTAGGAGCAAATTGGTTATAAGTTCAAAAGGATAGACGCAGTGTTGAATTTAGGCTGGATCTGCATATCATGCGACAGCGTATTTGTGCCGCTTTTTGAAAACACTGGGGAAACTTAAAGTGCTTTAGCCATTTTTGCTTTGAATAATTAGTTAAAATAGCCCAGTTGATAAATTGATACTTCTTAATTAAAACTGGCCGAGTATGTTACTGCCGTATATGTTACCAATAAAATGTCATAACAGGAAAAAAAAAAATAAATTTAATAAATTTTGTTGAAATGACACATGGTACAAGCTCGACAGCCAAGTACGGATGCTGTACAAAACTGTTTAGTTTGTTCTCAAGTATTAACAGATACAGAACCATGCTATGTTACACCTTGCAATCATGTGTACCATAGGCAATGCCTAGAGAGTCGGCTGACGACTCATAAAGATTGTCCCAGCTGTTTTCAGATAATTGAAACAGCACAGTTAAAACTAGTGGTAGGAAATTGTCCGCCAACGCGACAAACAGAAGCTGCAGGCAAGCCGCAGTCCCAAAGTCGACATACTGTCACGCGCAGCTTGTCTCGAGCTCTGAATGAACAACAAGCGCAGATTCATAACCTGCATGGAAATGCACAGAACAATCATAATAGTTCTAATCCTGTTGCTGCCCAATCCAATTCGAAAAGGCGAGGGAGACCTACCGCATCTCAGCCCAATTATGGACCGAGAGAGCCACGTATTGATTACTCCTTGATACAGAATATGATAGAGCAGACAGTTTCTCGTTTGGTATCCAATCTCAATTTAAACCAACAAAGTCAATCACCCATCAGAAATAGTCGGTTACATCATAGTGAGCCTCTATCATCACCTGGTTCGTCGTCAGTACCTAACAATCAAATTGCTAATATTATGCAAAGGTGGAGTTTAACTTTTGAGGGAACTGAGCAAGGATAACTTTAAAGAGTGGAGTTTTCAAGGCTTGTGCAAGCACTTGCATATATTATTTGCAGGCAAGGCACGAGATTGGTTTTGGAGATACCACAAAGGAGTATCTCGTATTATCTGGTCTGATTTTTGTATGTCGCTAAGACAGCAATATAAAGACTATACATCGGAGTTTCTTAGCAAAGAACGTATTCGTGCACGAAAGCAAAAGTCAGGGGAGACGTTTGCAATGTTTTTTGATGCTGTGGCAGCATTGATGGATAACGCATCTGTCCGAATAGACGAAGACGAAATTCTAGCAATTCTTAAAAATAATCTCTTACCCGAAACTCGTCAACAGTTATTGTATCAGCCAATAAGAACCATTAGTGAATTGAGAAAACTAGTTCAGATGAAAGAAAATCTGGCTCGGGAAATAGGGTCAGGTTTAGAAAATACAAAAGTAGCCTCATATCGTCGCACGATACACGCAATGGAAATTGCTGATCCTCAGAATAGTAATCAGGAAGACTTTGAAAGTGACCTAGAAATCGCAGCAGTTCGCGTTTCACACACCAAGCTCGTGTGTTGGAATTGTGATGTTCTAGGACACGTGTGGCAAGACTGTTTAGCAGAGCGCCGCATATTTTGTTATGGTTGTGGGGAACCAAATGTATATAAGCCCCAATGTCCAAAATGCATCCGACGCAAAGCGGAAAACCGAATACAGGGTGCATCCAACACCACCAGGATGTCCCCGACGAAATAACAATTCAGATAGATGAAAATAAAATCAAGATTGCTCAGCCAACGAAAATCCTACCAAGTCGGCAAGATTCGTCTCAGCAAACTTACAAAAAGCCGTATTTTGAGCGGTTACAAAATTATAACAAAATTAGGCATAAGATTTTTAATGAAGTAAGTCCCAATAAAATTGTGAGAATTAGTAGAAACGCAGTAAGAATTAGAAGGTATTTTTATAATATAAAAAAGAACCATAGATTATTAGTCTCTGCCATAGTCAGTAATACAAAAGATTTAAGGAGTTATGCTGAAGTTTCTTTTCTTGAGTTTAAAGAACTTGGATTATTGGATACAGGAGCAAATGTCAGTTGCATAGGAGCTAGTTTAGCAACAAAAAATTTTAGTGAATGCCCAGAGCTTACACCATGTGGGTCATATGTTAAAACTGCCGATGGTCGATCCCATATAGTTTGTGGAGTTTTACAAGTTTTACTGACTTACAACGGCGTTCAGAAGCCAATGCAATTGTACGTGATCCCGTCAATTCAACAGAAACTGATTCTTGGCATAGATTTCTGGAGAACTTTTGAGCTTGCGCCCAAAATAATTCATTCTATAGATTTGTCCCAGACTATTGATAACTCAGAGGATGTCTATACTCTAACTGTCTTGCAAAGACAACAGCTTGATGTAGTAAAAAAACTGTTTCCCAACTGTGATACTGGCTTAGGTCGCACGAATTTAATTCAGCATCATATTGACATCGGAGATGCAAAGCCAGTAAAACAACGATATTACCCTGTCAGTCCCGCAGTCGAAAAGGTTTTGTTTGCAGAGATTGACAGAATGATCTCTTTGGATGTAATAGAACCTTCCATTAGTGCTTGGAGTTCACCCATGAGATTAGTGCTCAAGCCCAATAAAATAAGGCTCTGTCTAGATGCTCGAAAACTAAACGATGCTACGGAAAAAGATGCATATCCGTTACCCAGCATCGATGGAATTTTAGCTCGTTTGCCCAAGGCAAATTTAATCTCGAAACTCGATTTAAAAGATGCCTATTGGCAAATTAAGTTGGACGAGGAGTCAAAGCCTTTGACAGCTTTTACTGTTCCAGGTAGACCCCTGTACCAATTCAAGGTAATGCCATTTGGATTGTGTAATGCACCATCCACAATGTGTCGTTTGATGGACGAGATTATACCCCCCGATCTGCGATATTGCGTTTTCGGTTACATAGACGATCTTTGTATTGTATCCGAAAATTTTGAATCACACTTAGCGGTTTTGATCAGACTGGCAGATCAGTTTAGAAAAGCTAATATAACACTAAATATTGATAAAAGTAACTTTTGTGTTAAGAATATCAATTATTTGGGTTATACTATTGGCTGTGGAGGAATTTCTACTGATTCCAGCAAAATTTCTTGTATTGTCAACTGGCCAGCGCCTAAGAATCTTAAACAGATTCGTGGTTTCCTTGGAGTCTGTAATTGGTACCGGCGTTTTATTCAAAACTTTGCAGAGCTTGCTTGTCCAATTACAGAATTGTTGAAAAACAAGAAAAAGTTCATTTGGACTCCTGAAGCCCAAGTGGCAATGGATCAATTGAAGGCCATTTTAACAACTGCTCCTGTTTTGAAAAATCCAGATTTTTCAAAGAAATTCTTTTTGCATTGTGACGCAAGTGATGTTGGTATCGGAGCTGTGTTAGTTCAATTATCTGATAATCAGCACGAGCAACCTATCGCATTTATGTCAAAAAAACTAAGCCGTTCTCAGAAAAACTACAGCGTTACTGAACGTGAATGCTTAGCCGTAATCCTTGCAGTAGAGAAGTATAGATGTTATCTGGAGCTCCAAGAATTTGAGGTAGTTACTGACCATTCGAGTCTTGTTTGGCTTATGCGCCAACAAAATGTCTCAGGAAGATTGGCTCGTTGGATTTTCAAACTGCAACAATTTAAGTTTACGATTTCCCATCGCAAAGGAAATGAACATGTTGTTCCTGATGCGTTATCTCGTCTTGAAGAGCAAGAAATAGCAGGCCTGGAGTTAGAACCCGTCATAGACCTTAAATCTGATTCATTTAATGATGAAGAATATGAAAAGCTTAAAACCAAATTTAAAGCAAATCAAAACAAATTTCCCGATGTTAAAATAGTAGATCCACATCTTTATATACAGAAAGAACATATGTGTGGCGATTTGGAACAAGACAAAGTATCATGGAAGTTATGGGTCCCAGAGACGTCTGATCAGCGGTGCTAAACAAGCAATGATAGTTTAGTCTCTTCGCATGGCGGGATGCAAAAAACTATTGAAAGAATTCGTCGAAATCTCTTTTGGCCAGGCTTGGCAAGTGACGTGCAAAAGTATATTAGACAGTGTGAAATATGTAAGCAAATGAAAGCACCTAATTATACTCTTCGCCCGCCCATGGGAACTCTTAGTCCGACATATAGGCCCTTCCAGCGATTATATATCGACATACTAGGACCCTATCCGCGTAGTAAAAAAGGACATATTGGTATTCTGATTGTGCTTGATCACTTTAGCAAATATCATTGGCTGCAACCTTTAAAAAAATTTACGTCTGCAGAAATTCAGGATTATCTATTACATAGTATTTTTCATGCAGTAGGGGTTCCTGAAGTTTGTGTTAGCGACAATGGATCGCAGTTCAAAGCGAATGATTTTAACGCATTCCTTACAAAGTTGGGAATACGACATGTTTATACAGCCTTATACTCACCTCAGAGTAATGCTGCGGAGCGAGTTAACCGATCTTTGTTAGCGGCAGTGCGATCTTATTTAAAAAATGATCAAAGAGATTGGGACCAGAATCTTACAGGCATTTCGTGCGCCTTAAGATCCTCGGTGCATCAGTCATTGAAATGTTCGCCATATAAAGCTCTGTTTGGTATAGATATGATAACCCACGGTTCAGACTATCGACTTTTAAAAGAGTTGTCTCTGTTAGAAGAACAAATAGTCCCCATATCTCGAGCCGATAACCTTGCAATCTTGCGCAGGGATATCAAATCAAATATCCGTCAAGCATTTGAAAGGAATGAAAAACAATACAATCTTCGCTCAAAGCCAGTTACGTTTAGAGAGGGACAAGAAATCTTTAGACGCAATTTCGCCCTTAGTAAATTTACGCAGAATTTTAATGCGAAATTAGCACCTCAGTTTTTGAAGTCTCGCATTAAAAAGAAATTAGGTAATTGCTTTTACTTATTGGAAGATCTGCAGGGCAAAGAAATAGGTACTTTTCATGCGAAAGACATTAGAGCCTGATTCCCGCTAATCATTCCATCTAGCGAAGTCAGATTATCGGGTGTTGTAACGTTTGTTTTTGGTTAATTTGATGATTAACAACTTTTATCGCAATTGTTCTTGACAATTGTGTCGCCTGCGATAAAAAGCACAGGGTACAGTTATTCCGCTGCTGTGCTCTCTTATTCAGCAGATTGCTTCCAGAGCTTTTAAGCCTGATCGCAACCAACTTCATACTCTCCATTCGAAAAGCTTTGGAAACTACGACTATAAAAAGCGCATGCGTAGGTGACAAGCTCTTTTTAGTGGAGTTTTTTTTTCGAATTGTTACGCCGCACCGTCGAATCGCGAACGGGAGGAACAAATATTCAACACGTGATCGCGACGCACAAGTTGCAAAGTTTATGAAAATTAAAAGACAATGAAAAAGACGTTCGATCGACCAAATAAATGAACTAAGCACAAAGTTATCGACAAGAACATACATATCGCCGCAACCTATAAGTGGATCTAACCTTGTCAACGCAGGCCCAGTAACGCCGGTCTAATTTTTGGATCCAATCTTGTCCAGAACGTGGTCCAGAGCAGCCCATCCCTTACTCGCAGTGCCAACGAGAGCAAGCGACATTGGTGCTTAAGCCCTGCATGGCCTGGCACCGCCCGCCCTGAGCCTGCACGTCGATCCGTCACAGCAGAAGGCAACAAAACCGTGGGAGACCCGCAGTTAAGACACAAATCTGCATTGCCGATCTACGTTTAAGTTTTTTATTATATATATAAGTACCTATGTAATGAGTGCAGTGCAAAATCAAAAAAAAAAAAAAATCAAGAGAAAACGATCCCTGCTTAAGTTCAGCTCTCTCTTAGTCTGTATGTAGCTCACACCTACATACGTAGTTTACCTCTTCGATTTATCATTAAAGAGAACACATGTACAAGTGGTAGACACATTCACACATAACTCAAACCAGACCTTTTATTTGATTAAAAATTATGTAAAGTGACAAAATTCTTAACAGACAAAAAAAATAAATAAATTTAAATAAATAAATAAGTAAAAGTCAAACAAAAATTACAAGAAAAAAATCAAACACACATTAAAAGCAACGATGGACTCTCTCGCTGGAAGGCCTTTCATCGTCGGAGCAGCGTACCTATGTAAGTACATAAAAGCTACGGAGCAGCAAGCTCTCTTACTCGTTTTACAAATTTTCTAATCAAAGCTTTGTACATCGGTATATATACTATATATATATACTATACCATATTTGTGTTGTTGTGATTGTGCATATTTTCTGTTAGGTGGTCCAAATGTTTGTTGCAGTACAAATTAGTTAAAATCAAAATTTGAAACAAACCTAATATTGTTAAAGTTAATAAATTAAAAAAATAAATAAAAAAAAAAAATATAATTAAAGTTACATTAAAGTTAAAGTTAAAAAATTAAAAATAATAAAAATAAAAAAATATATATATATATATATATTATAAGTTCACATTAGATCACAGTTTGAAATCACCAAAAGAAAATTTTGTATTGCTTTTGCAGCGCACTCCCTCAAAAAGTTAAGCTTAAATAAATGACATAAATACCACATGTCGTAGCATTATATTTAGTTATTACACACACTGAAAAAAAATGTTTTCCCAATGTTTTTGAATTAAAATTTTTGCAAACTTGAATTTAAATTGAAAAAAAAAACAAAACAAAAAATATAATGTGAAATAATGAAACAGAAAAAATAAATAAAAATAAAATTCGAAAAAAGAAAATAAATATTGTTAAATAAATTAAGCAATGAAATCCAAAAAAAAAAAAATCAAAAACCTGAAATTGTTATAATATTTTAATTTTCCATCTACATCTTTGTTAAATAAATTAAGTAATGAAACTCAATCCTCTCTTTGTTACATTTTAATACAAATTATAGTATGCAGGGCTAAAGTTATTTTGTCCAGGTGACATGGTAACATAAACGGTAGTGACGAAACTTTTTTTTGGGGACTTTAAAAACATCCCGCTATATAAGTCCATGGTTGGGTAGGGTATAGAAAGCGGTTGTCAACCACCAGCTTAGACACCGCCACCGCCAGTTTTATAAGAGAAGTAAACCGTTTTTTTTTTAAGCATATCGGTCCATGAGCTACAACTCGTCTAGCTGTCTCCTTTTGTTATTAAATTTTTTTTCTGGACGATATTTTGCGTGATTGTTTCTTGTAGTGTCCGGAGGGATCCTAAATTAAAACTTTTGTACGCTAGAGCCAAGGAAATAGCAAAAACCCACCCCATCCTGCAAGAGCTACGGTATAATAGGATCCCGCTCGCTATATCTCCTTCGTCTCATCGGATGCCTGCTATTGACCCCCTCGCTCACACCAGGTCAATACAAGCAATCGAGAAATATGGTTACAAAGTTTTTGGCGCCCAGCACGTGGAGCATTTGTCTGTGGAAAAGAAAATATTTTTCTTAGCACAGAAAAATAGAAGTGCACACTCCTAGGTTTGTATAGAGCATATATTTTGGGTCGACTTTTTCATAATCTACTGTGCTTATTGGATTCCTGATGGGATTTGCCACAGGCCGAAGCCATGGACTAGGAGAAACATGATTTTTTTTATGAGTTTTGGATTCTTATTATTAGATTCAAATAGATTATTTGCCAAAAGCTTAAATTAATGGGGTCATGTTTGAGATAGAAAAGTCAAAGCTATTATTGCCACCTGATAGTTTTAGTGATGCTCATACAACCTTAGCTCATGTAGTTATGTATATTAGACTTCGGCAGTGTTTAAAGTAGTTGAATCTAGAGATACTCTTTGAAGCTTTTTGGATTCTTGCATGTTTGGCTCAGCTCGGACATCCTGCCAATTGCCAAGAAAAGAGCTTTTTTCTGGAGAGGTAACGGATAAACACAGTCAAAAGTTCTATTGTATTTTTTTCCTAGTAGGAGCAAATTGGTTATAAGTTCAAAAGGATAGACGCAGTGTTGAATTTAGGCTGGATCTGCATATCATGCGACAGCGTATTTGTGCCGCTTTTTGAAAACACTGGGGAAACTTAAAGTGCTTTAGCCATTTTTGCTTTGAATAATTAGTTAAAATAGCCCAGTTGATAAATTGATACTTCTTAATTAAAACTGGCCGATTATGTTACTGCCGTATATGTTACCAATAAAATGTCATAACAGAAAAAAAAAAAAAATAAAATTTAATAAATTTTGTTGAAAGAAATGTTACCAAGACATTCACCAGTACAAGCTCGACAGCCAAGTACGGATGCTGTACAAAACTGTTTAGTTTGTTCTCAAGTATTAACAGATACAGAACCATGCTATGTTACACCGTGCAATCATGTGTACCATAGGCAATGCCTAGAGAGTCGGCTGACGGCTCATAAAGATTATCCCAGCTGTTTTCAGATAATTGAAACAGCACAGTTAAAACTAGTGGTAGGAAATTGTCCGCCAACGCGACAAACAGAAGCTGCAGGCAAGCCGCAGTCCCAAAGTCGACATACTGTCACGCGCAGCTTGTCTCGAGCTCTGAATGAACAACAAGCGCAGATTCATAACCTGCATGGAAATGCACAGAACAATCATAATAGTTCTAATCCTGTTGCTGCCCAATCCAATTCGAAAAGGCGAGGGAGACCTACCGCATCTCAGCCCAATTATGGACCGAGAGAGCCACGTATTGATTACTCCTTGATACAGAATATGATAGAGCAGACAGTTTCTCGTTTGGTATCCAATCTCAATTTAAACCAACAAAGTCAATCACCCATCAGAAATAGTCGGTTACATCATAGTGAGCCTCTATCATCACCTGGTTCGTCGTCAGTACCTAACAATCAAATTGCTAATATTATGCAAAGGTGGAGTTTAACTTTTGAAGGATTAACCGTAGAAGAATTTATTTATCGAGTTAAATCACTAACAGATGAAACTTTAGAAAGTGATTTTCAAGGCTTGTGCAAGCACTTGCATATATTATTTGCAGGCAAGGCACGAGATTGGTTTTGGAGATACCACAAAGGAGTATCTCGTATTATCTGGTCTGATTTTTGTATGTCGCTAAGACAGCAATATAAAGACTATACATCGGAGTTTCTTAGCAAAGAACGTATTCGTGCACGGAAGCAAAAGTCAGGGGAGACGTTTGCAATGTTTTTTGATGCTGTGGCAGCATTGATGGATAACGCATCTGTCCGAATAGACGAAGACGAAATTCTAGCAATTCTTAAAAATAATCTCTTACCCGAAACTCGTCAACAGTTATTGTATCAGCCAATAAGAACCATTAGTGAATTGAGAAAACTAGTTCAGATGAAAGAAAATCTGGCTCGGGAAATAGGGTCAGGTTTAGAAAATACAAAAGTAGCCTCATATCGTCGCACGATACACGCAATGGAAATTGCTGATCCTCAGAATAGTAATCAGGAAGACTTTGAAAGTGACCTAGAAATCGCAGCAGTTCGCGTTTCACACACCAAGCTCGTGTGTTGGAATTGTGATGTTATGGTTGTGGGGAACCAAATGTATATAAGCCCCAATGTCCAAAATGCATCCGACGCAAAGCGGAAAACCGAACATCCAACACCACCAGGATGTCCCCGACGAAATAACAATTCAGATAGATGAAAATAAAATCAAGATTGCTCAGCCAACGAAAATCCTACCAAGTCGGCAAGATTCGTCTCAGCAAACTTACAAAAAGCCGTATTTTGAGCGGTTACAAAATTATAACAAAATTAGGCATAAGATTTTTAATGAAGTAAGTCCCAATAAAATTGTGAGAATTAGTAGAAACGCAGTAAGAATTAGAAGGTATTTTTATAATATAAAAAAGAACCATAGATTATTAGTCTCTGCCATAGTCAGTAATACAAAAGATTTAAGGAGTTATGCTGAAGTTTCTTTTCTTGAGTTTAAAGAACTTGGATTATTGGATACAGGAGCAAATGTCAGTTGCATAGGAGCTAGTTTAGCAACAAAAAATTTTAGTGAATGCCCAGAGCTTACACCATGTGGGTCATATGTTAAAACTGCCGATGGTCGATCCCATATAGTTTGTGGAGTTTTACAAGTTTTACTGACTTACAACGGCGTTCAGAAGCCAATGCAATTGTACGTGATCCCGTCAATTCAACAGAAACTGATTCTTGGCATAGATTTCTGGAGAACTTTTGAGCTTGCGCCCAAAATAATTCATTCTATAGATTTGTCCCAGACTATTGATAACTCAGAGGATGTCTATACTATAACTGTCTTGCAAAGACAACAGCTTGATGTAGTAAAAAAACTGTTTCCCAACTGTGATACTGGCTTAGGTCGCACGAATTTAATTCAGCATCATATTGACATCGGAGATGCAAAGCCAGTAAAACAACGATATTACCCTGTCAGTCCCGCAGTCGAAAAGGTTTTGTTTGCAGAGATTGACAGAATGATCTCTTTGGATGTAATAGAACCTTCCATTAGTGCTTGGAGTTCACCCATGAGATTAGTGCTCAAGCCCAATAAAATAAGGCTCTGTCTAAATGTTCGAAAACTAAACGATGCTACGGAAAAAGATGCAGATCCGTTACCCAGCATCGATGGAATTTTAGCTCGTTTGCCCAAGGCAAATTTAATCTCGAAACTCGATTTAAAAGATGCCCATTGGCAAATTAAGTTGGACGAGGAGTCAAAGCCTTTGACAGCTTTTACTGTTCCAGGTAGACCCCAGTACCAATTCAAGGTAATGCCATTTGGATTGTGTAATGCACCATCCACAATGTGTCGTTTGATGGACGAGATTATACCCCCCGATCTGCGATATTGCGTTTTCGGTTTCATAGACGATCTTTGTATTGAATCCGAAAATTTTGAATCACACTTAGCGGTTTTGATCAGACTGACAGATCAGTTTAGAAAAGCTAATATAACACTAAATATTGATAAAAGTAACTTTTGTGTTAAGAATATCAATTATTTGGGTTATACTATTGGCTGTGGAGGAATTTCTACTGATTCCAGCAAAATTTCTTGTATTGTCAACTGGCCAGCGCCTAAGAATCTTAAACAGATTCGTGGTTTTCTTGGAGTCTGTAATTGGTACCGGCGCTTTATTCAAAACTTTGCAGAGCCTGCTTGTCCAGTTACAGAATTGTTGAAAAACAAGAAAAAGTTCATTTGGACTCCTGAAGCCCAAGTGGCAATGGATCAATTGAAGACCATTTTAACAACTGCTCCTGTTTTGAAAAATCCAGATTTTTCAAAGAAATTCTTTTTGCATTGTGACGCAAGTGATGTTGGTATCGGAGCTGTGTTAGTTCAATTATCTGATAATCAGCACGAGCAACCTATCGCATTTATGTCAAAAAAAACTAAGCCGTTCTCAGAAAAACTACAGCGTTACTGAACGTGAATGCTTAGCCGCAATCCTTGCAGTAGAGAAGTATAGATGTTATCTGGAGCTCCAAGAATTTGAGGTAGTTACTGACCATTCGAGTCTTGTTTGGCTTATGCGCCAACAAAATGTCGCAGGAAGATTGGCTCGTTGGATTTTGAAACTGCAACAATTTAAGTTTACGATTTCCCATCGCAAAGGAAATGAACATGTTGTTCCTGATGCGTTATCTCGTCTTGAAGAGCAAGAAATAGCAGGCCTGGAGTTAGAACCCGTCATAGACCTTAAATCTGATTAATTTAATGATGAAGAATATGAAAAGCTTAAAACCAAATTTAAAGCAAATCAAAACAAATTTCCCGATGTTAAAATAGTAGATCCACATCTTTATATACAGAAAGATCATATGTGTGGCGATTTGGAACAAGACAAAGTATCATGGAAGTTATGGGTCCCAGAACGTCTCCGATCAGCGGTGCTAAAACAAGCAAATGATAGTTTAGTATCTTCGCATGGCGGGATGCAAAAAACTATTGAAAGAATTCGTCGAAATCTCTTTTGGCTAGGCTTGGCAAGTGACGTGCAAAAGTATATTAGACAGTGTGAAATATGTAAGCAAATGAAAGCACCTAATTATACTCTGCGCCCGCCCATGTGAACTTTTAGTCCGACATATAGGCGATTATATATCGACATACTAGGACCCTATCCGCGTAGTAAAAAAGGACATATTGGTATTCTGATTGTGCTTGATCACTTTAGCAAATATCATTGCTGCAACCTTTAAAAAAATGTACGTCTGCAGAAATTCAGGATTATCTATTACATAGTATTTTCCATGCAGTAGGGGTTCCTGAAGTTTGTGTTAGCGACAATGGATCGCAGTTCAAAGCGAATGATTTTAACGCATTCCTTACAAAGTTGGGAATACGACATGTTTATACAGTCTTATACTCACCTCAGAGTAATGCTGCGGAGCGAGTTAACCGATCTCTGTTAGCGGCAGTGCGATCTTATTTAAAAAATGATCAAAGAGATTGGAACCAGAATCTTACAGGCATTTCGTGCGCCTTAAGATCCTCGGTGCATCAGTCATTGAAATGTTCGCCATATAAAACTCTGTTTGGTATAGATATGATAACCCACGGTTCAGACTATCGACTTTTAAAAGAGTTGTCTCTGTTAGAAGAACAAATAGTCCCCATATCTCGAGCCGATAACCTTGCAATCTTGCGCAGGGATATCAAATCAAATATCCGTCAAGCATTTGAAAGGAATGAAAAACAATACAATCTTCGCTCAAAGCCAGTTACGTTTAGAGAGGGACAAGAAATCTTTAGACGCAATTTCGCCCTTAATAAATTTACGCAGAATTTTAATGCGAAATTAGCACCTCAGTTTTTGAAGTCTTGCATTAAAAATAAATTAGGTAATTGCTTTTACTTATTGGAAGATCTGCAGGGCAAAGAAATAGGTACTTTTCATGCGAAAGACATTAGAGCCTGATTCCCGCTTATCATTCCATCTAGCGAAGTCAGATTATCGGGTGTTGTAACGTTTGTTTTTGGTTAATTTGATGATTAACAACTTTTATCGCAATTGTTCTTGACAATTGTGTCGCCTGCGATAAAAAGCACAGGGTACAGTTATTCCGCTGCTGTGCTCTCTTATTCAGCAGATTTCTTCCAGAGCTTTGAAGCCTGATCGCAACCAACTTCATACTCTCCATTCGAAAAGCTTTGGAAACTACGACTATAAAAAGCGCATGCGTAGGTGACAAGCTCTTTTTAGTGGAGTTTTTTTTTCGAATTGTTACGCCGCACCGTCGAATCGCGAACGGGAGGAACAAATATTCAACACGTGATCGCGACGCACAAGTTGCAAAGTTTATGAAAATTAAAAGACAATGAAAAAGACGTTCGATCGACCAAATAAATGAACTAAGCACAAAGTTATCGACAAGAACATACATATCGCCGCAACCTATAAGTGGATCTAACCTTGTCAACGCAGGCCCAGTAACGCCGGTCTAATTTTTGGATCCAATCTTGTCCAGAACGTGGTCCAGAGCAGCTCATCCCTTACTCGCAGTGACAACGAGAGCAAGCGACATTGGTGCTCACAGCCCTTGCATGGCCTGGCACCGTCCACAGAAACCCTGGAGCCGCTTCATTCGTTGATGTCCACAGAAGGCAACAAAACCGTGGGAGACCCGCAGTTAAGACACAAATCTGCATTGCCGATCTACGTTTAAGTTTTTATTATATATATAAGTACCTATGTAATAAGTGCAGTGCAAAATCAAAAAAAAAAAAAAATTCAAGAGAAAACGATCCCTGCTTAAGTTCAGCTCTCTCTTAGTCTGTATGTAGCTCACACACATACGTAGTTTACCTCTTCGATTTATCATTAAAGAGAACACTTGTACAAGTGGTAGACACATTCACACATAACTCAAACCAGACCTTTGATTTGATTAAATGTAAAGTGACAAAATTCTTAACAGACAAAAAAAAATAAATAAATTTAAATAAATAAATAAGTAAAAGTCAAACAAAAATTACAAGAAAAAAATCAAACACACATTAAAAGCAACGATGGACTCTCTCGCTGGAAGGCCTTTCATCGTCGGAGCAGCGTACCTATGTAAGTACATAAAAGTTACGGAGCAGCAAGCTCTCTTACTCGTTTTACAGATTTTCTAATCAAAGCTTTGTACATCGGTATATATACTATATATATATACTTTACCATATTTGTGTTGTTGTGATTGTGCATATTTTCTGTTATGGTGGTCCAAATGTTTGTTGTCAAATTTTTTCAAAATACAAAAAAAAAAAAAAAAAAAATAAAAATAAAATTTGAAACAAACAAACTAATATTGTTAAAGTTAATAAATTAAAAATAATAAATAAAAAAAAAATATATATATATTATAAGTTCACATTAAAGTTAAAGTTAAAAAATTAAAAATAATAAATAAAAAAAAGATATATATATATATATATATATTATAAGTTCACATTAGATCACAGTTTGGAATCACCAAAAGAAAATTTTGTATTGCTTTTGCAGCGCACTCCCTCAAAAAGTTAAGCTTAAATAAATGACATAAATACCACATTCGTAGCATTATATTATTAGTTATTACACACTCTGAAAAAAATTTTTTTCCCAATATTTTTGAACTAAAATTTTTGCAAACTTGAATTTAAATTGAAAAAAAAAACAAAACAAAAAATATAATGTGAAATAATGAAACAGAAAAAAAAATAAAAATAAAATTCGAAAAAAGAAAATAAATATTTTTAAATAAATTAAGCAATGAAATCCAAAAAAAAAAGAATCAAAAACCTGAAATTGTGATAATATTTTAGTTTTCCATCTACATCTTTGTTAAATAAATTAAGTAATGAAACTCAATCCTCTCTTTGTTACATTTTAATACAAATTATAGTATGCAGGGCTAAAGTTATTTTGTCCAGGTGACATGGTAACATAAACGGTAGTGACGAAACTTTTTTTTGGGGACTCTAAAAACATCCCGCTATATAAGTCCATGGTTGGGTAGGGTATAGAAAGCGGTTGTCAACCACCAGCTCAGACACCGCCACCGCCAGTTTTAAAAGAGAAATAAACCGTTTTTTTTAAGCATATCGGTCCATGAACTACAACTCGTCTAGCTGTCTCATTTTGTTATTAAATTTTTTTCTGGGCGATATTTTGCGTGATTGTTTCTTGTAGTGTCCGAAGGTATCCTAAATTAAAACTTTTGTACGCTAGAGCAAAGGAAATAGCAAAAACCCACCCCATCCCGCAAGAGCTACGGTATAATAGGATCCCGCTCGCTATATCTCCTTCGTCTCATCGGATGCCTGCTATTGACCGCCTCGCTCACACCAGGTCAATACAAGCAATCGAGAAAGATGGTTACAATATATCTATTAAATGTAATTCAAAAGGCAGTTTCATTTACACGAATATAGTTGACAATGGCAATGGTTCTATCCAGATTGTCTTTCAAAATGGTAGATTTTGCGCAAAGATTTTGCTCATGCAAAATGCAGTTAAATTTATATTAATTTTTTCAAGTTTAAGTTTTCCTTTCTTAACAAAGCAACGAATCCTTATTTTTTGCCTCTTATGGAAGGTGCGCCATCGGTGCAGACACTGACTAAGTTACTGACATTCAATTGTAATTTATTACATACCCAACGGAAGTAGTTCTTCGTAACATTGAATTTCTTTAGTTATAGAACAAACAAAATATAAAACTTGTGCCGAATCTATTTTATCAGTGCTTTCATCTAAAGCAATTAAAAAATAAACATCTTCATTTTGTATAATTGTATGAAGTTGCTGCACTAATTCGTGCTGTCGATCTAATACAGTTCTTATTGAAAGAGGTAATTGTTTGTTTTGATTTCGACATTTCTTAGATCTAACATACTTACTGTTTTAACAATACATTCTTTAATTATTTCAATGTCACTAAATGGTTTGCCCCTTTTTCCAAGTATATGTGCTACTTTATACGTAACAGCAACTGCAGCGGAATTTTGATTTACAAAGGCACTAAAAGATGCCTGCTGATGATGCTTCTCATTTTTGAACCTTTGAAGTGCAGCTTTTCGTGATTCACCTTCTAAAGCGAAATATTTATGTTATTTATGAGTCAAATAGTGTTTATTTGCATTCGCTTTTTTTAAAGTATTCAAAACTGTATTGCACAACAAACACATCATTTTATCTTTCTCAGCAGTAAAGAAAAAATCTAACTCCCATTCTACATTAAATGTATAATTTTTAGAAATAAAATAATTACAACCGTGTAACCGTGTAACTGTTAACTACAGTTTGCTGAAGATCGCAACAGGGAAGCATTGGGAGATGCGAGTCAGAGAAGCCAAAGCAAGGTGTGACACTCAAATGGGAGATCTGAAATCAAGTTTACTTCTTAGACAAGGTAGTTGGCGCTGCTAGCGCTAGTTTAAATTTTTTTTTGCAAAGACAATCAGCTGACTGATTAATTGCTCTATGTAATCGATGATGCAACCAATCAATATCGATGTAAACATATGACAAATTTTGTAAATAGTATTTTGTAATTTTAATTTATTTTCAAATAAATATTACATAGAACATTATTCGATTCTTTTAGAAATGTAAATTACATAAGCAATGTTGAATTTTCAGTACAGTGAAAAATTATTCGACAAATCCCGACTAGATGATACCCTGAACCCTGTACTTTACGCGTACAGTCAATGCTTTCAAGTATGTGTGTGAATATGTACGCACATACTGCATACTGCAAACTCAAACTTAATGTTTCAAACGCCGTCTCAAAGTTTTCCATATTCCAGATTTTGTTGTTATCGATCCCATGTGTATATCGGAAACGGGAAGAGTTACCGAAAATCGAAAACAAACTTGTACTCCCTAGGGATTAGGCGAGCTTAAGTTCCAAATCTGGAGTCTCTAGCTCTTACAGTCTCTGAGTCGGGAGAGCCCGACTAGAAATAACCCTGAACCCGGCTATTTAATATAATAACAGTCAATGTAGGACACAGTTTTTTGTTGTTATGTATAAATATATTTTCTTAAATGTTTTTATTTTTTTTGTAAAAATCAATAAGATATTTGAAAACAAGTAAGAAGGCTCTAGGCGGATAGGATGGACTTTTTTTTATAAACAACTATAACTCTAATAGATTTAAACTGGAAAATATTTAGTTCAAAAACGACTGATCCGGATATTTTTCTACCGCTAAAACAATGTGATACCTTGGCAACTAATTCATTCCTAACATAAATGACGATTCTTTTCTTAGCTCGCACTGCTTGAGGCACTACCTCACAATCCATACGGACAACAATAGTAAACCCTAACATCAATATTTTCGTCTGTGTACGATGAAGCTTCAACGAAACAGAAAGGATGACTGAATCATTAATTTATCTGCCTTACATCTTCAATTTGCCAACGAAATCTTTCTGTATTGTGGAACAAAATATCTAAGGCGGAACTGTTAACTTAATTATCGAAATTTGTTCAAAGGATTTTTTCTGTCCGCATTAGCTGCAACTGTCGTCATTTTTGGGAGGTCTGGGAGATGTAAAATCTCCAATAATAAATAAACCCGATGCTGAAGTTGCCCTACTATTAGCTACGTATATTGCAGCACTCTACATTCGAGGGCAAGTGTGAACCACCACTTTGCTATTTGTAGCTCCTTGACTTTTGTGTATAATTATACCTTCTGCTGGTACAACTGAAAACTGCTTACGGTCAATATTAACTTGCTCGTTTCTTTATATTGAAAATTTTTAATTATTTTATGAATTGGGGTCCTACACTTCCTCTAAAAATTTCATCCACAAAGTACTTGGAGTAGGCGGATTGCTAGATTCATCGAAATCTATGTGCATTAAAATGCCTTTTGCCCCGTTTACTAATCCATCCCCTGTAACTACATTGAACGTAATCGTATATTTGGCAGTGGTTTTTAAAAGTAGTGATATACACAGCCCCTGTGTCTCGGAAAATTTAAAGCCAAAAAGATGGTCCTTCCTTTGTCGCATTATTTCTGTGAGTTCGGGATGGATTCAAAGATCCAACGATCACCTACTGGTGATAACTGTCGTAGATCACCGAAAACTATGAAAGAAATACCACCAAATGGAGAAGAATTTTTAAAAATTTGTTTAAGACGGGAGTCCAATTAGGCAAACATTTTAGAGCCAACCATAGATATTTCATCTATAATAATGAGCTTTTGGTCAATCAATAAAAGTGTTTTAACAGAAGTTTGATATGTTCCTGGCTTGTTATTGTAAAAAACGGACAAGGACTGATAAATTACTACAATAAGCCGGCTCCTTTCGACGCCAGCACCACCTCCAACAAATTCATAGTACACAGATTTTATGTTGGCGTGTCAAAAATATTGCTTCTGTTTTAAAAGAGGAACCTACCAATATTCTCAGCTAAAAATAAAGCTGGTAGCTTAAACAATCGGACATTATTATCTCCTACATTTTCATCTATGTTGTTACCATCAACATTTAAAAAATTTACTTGAGGATTTATTTCTGGCAATTCTAATACTCTGAAATTGTTATCTACTAAGCCTTGGTTATCTACAACATCTTCCTCTTCATCCCGCACAGCTCTACTAAGTGCATTCTAAAGTTCGTTATCGTCCAAACTATTATATTTCCAACTACTGTTTTAAACCATATTCCGATGTTCGCTATAATACAATTCGCAGTCGCGAGTAACAAGTTCTAAATTCTCAATTCTTCACGGCGCAAATAGCATAACTAGCTCCCGAAAATAATATAATATACTGAATCTTCTGTAACAATTTATACACGGACTCTTTCTAATAAAACCACTACGATCGCGAAGAGCGAAAACTAATAGTTCAGAAGTGCGGGTGATTCGTTATCATTTTCTTCATTAATATTTTGGCGAGCACCACTTTGCTTTTTGCTATAAATATAAAAAGCAGCAAAATCAGCTAAGCATACTCTTTCTAAGGCGAGGGGGCGCTAAACATAGTCATCTATAAGTCCTAACTCAAATATATCTGTTGAGTCAACGGGTAAATTTTGTAACTGGACCCTAGACTTAAGGATTCCAACCCGTTGCTCTGGCAATGAAGTATTAATATATACTTCAGCGTTACTGCTTTCTTACAGACGCTTACCCAAACAAAAGTAAACGGCTTCTTGGGCGGATATTTTCATGCTCGAAATAAATTTGTAACCTACATGTTGTAACTTGCTTAATTGTTACATTGCCCCTAATAATCTCACTTACTGCATCACGCATTAATTTAGAAATACATTTATGGATCTAAAATGAGCTGAATATCAATTTTGGCTCGCTGCAGTTGAAGAAGATGAGTTCGCTTTAAAAATATTTTGGCTTCTTAATACTCGACCTAAGTGCTTTTAAGTAGCAATCATAAGTGAGGTTAAGTTGATCGCAGGACAAAAAAATCATTAAAATCACTAAAACGCTCTATAGTATAGGGTCTGAATTTTTTAAAAATGTTTGCGATGCGCTTCTATATTTTTAGCATCGTCTAATGAATATGTAATACCGAATATAGAAGTTTTTCTAACATCCATGCCCATGTTGGTGGGTTTGGTACTCTAGAAATGAAGCCACATCCGGGTTAGTTGTATCAGTTGTGATAAACTGATCAATACATGACTTTACTATGGGAATGCTTGATTCATCATTGATGTCAAGCTTAGGGACATCTTTCAGCCAAAACATGCCATGAATATGTGGCGAGCCTTTGCTGAAACTCGACTCGCCAACAATATTTGATTACTGCCGAATACACCGCCCTCCTTCTTCATAAGTTTCAGAAGCTGCCTAAATCGAAAATCAAAACATCTAGCACAAGTTACTGGATCAGCTCTTATGAGACGGGCATTGTCATTAAAATTTAAATTTGAGGCTAATTCTTCACTTATTACTACTTTGTCAACGTTTTTCGAAAGTAAAATCAAAAGCTCCGTCCACCTAGTTTCAGCTGTTGAGAACGTTATAAAAATGTCGGAAGACCAAACTGCATAATCATAGCCATAACTTTTTTTCTCCGACTCCTAGTGAGCGTGCGACGTACGAATACCTTTCAAAATCCTATAGCCATCATCGTGGCGAACTAAATTTTCTATATGCTCTTCGTTGAAGCGTTTACTGCGGAAATGCTTTGCGTGGCGCTGTGCGTACGTAAGCAAATGGACGTATTGTTCCTAATACTAATCATCTCTAACTTTTTATAGTTAAAAAATTATTTATCAGTTCTACAACCTCTCCTATCGAAATTCCTAAGTTCAGACCTAACTGTGGATGTAAAAATTTCTGTGCATTTTCTTTTAATGCCAGCGAATATTGTTGGAAAGGCCAGATACTCGGAGTCGCAATCAGCAATCATATCTAAAGGACGCTGGCCTTCTCCTGTGCCTTTACAATTCTCTGCACCGCTACATTTTCAGAAGGGACGTTTTCTAATAACGTTTCCTGACCTCCGGGATTCAAACATTCTTCTTCTACATTATTTTCCTCGTTTGTGGAGGTTTGATCAGATCTTTCTATAAGATCTGAAACTAAGTCCCTATCTTCTGCTGTTGCAACAAAGGGAACTATCTGTGTCAGATGAAAAAGCTTACAGCCACGATTCATTAATAAAAATAAACAATCTGGTGTTTTCTGTACAGCTCTGTGTTGACTAAAAATTTGATTGCATCAGCAATTTTTGAAGGCCTGGCTTTATTCCATCTTACGCTTCCACATCTTATCCAGAGGATTTATACCACCCAACGTTGGAGGTGTTGATCACTTTACCCTACCGGGGGCTATGCCCCAGTAGAAATCGTTTAAGCCGAGTACATCAATTTCGGATAACCGATTTCGCAAAACTTACTCGGCTGCTGGCCCTGACTGACTGGTCTACCCTTTACGGGTCTGACAATTTGGACGTGGCAATCAGTATTTTTTATAATACTTTAAATTCTTGACTTGATTTGTGTGTCCCTTATGGAACGCCAAACAGGTCAAACAAACCTGTGTGGTTTACCAGAGAGTTGACTATTCTGAAAAACCGTAAATCGAAACTCTACAAGAGTTTCAGAAAATCAAGCTCTCAGTTAGCTTGTTCTGCATACTTGATTGCTCGTTCCAACTTTTCAGTCCTCAATAACAAATGTTACAGGAATTACCTGACTAGGTGTAGATTACAGTTTCAGCAGGATCCTAAACGGTTTTTTGATTTCGTTAATGCGAAACGCAAGACATCGACTCTTCCATCTAATATATTCTTTGATAAAATGAAAGCCAATTCAGATCTGGCCATTGCCGATCTATTTGCTGAATTTTTTCAAACGACCTATAGCCCTTGTTTTCAACCAGTCGTCACGCCTTATCCCTATCAGCTTAATGCCTCAAATTGCATTTTTATACCGGAAATCACAGAGAGCTCACTACTTTGTGATCTTCTGGTTATAAAGCCCAAATTTTCTCCAGGACCTGATGGAATACCAAGCTGTGTGCTTAGGTACTGTGCTCAGGATCTTGTAAAACCTTTGCATAAAGTTTTTAGTATGTCCGTAGAGCTATGCTCTTTCCCAAAAATTTGGAAAGAGTCTTATATTATTCCTTTGCACAAAAAAGGAAACAAATCTAATGCTCAAAATTATAGGGGTATCTCCAAGTTGTCTGCTATTCCTAAGATTTTTGAGAAACTAATAACCTCTCATCTTCAACATCTTTGTAAATCTATGATTTCACCGTGCCAGCACGGGTTCATGAAACATAGATCTACCTCTACTAACTAACTAGAATTCACATCATTTGTTATTAAGGGCTTTGAAGACAAATTGCAAACTGATGTTATTTACACTGATTTCAGTAAGGCTTTTGACTCTGTTAATTTATAAACTTAAACTTTTGGGCTTTCCCAATAATCTTATCCTTTGGATTCAAGATTATTTAACTTCTAGAACTCAGAGAGTCTATTTTAATGGCTCAGTATCTAAAGCGGTGCAGGTCACTTCTGGTGTTCCACAAGGAAGTCACCTTGTACCGTTATTATTTACACTGTTCATAAACGACCTTCCGTCTGTTATTACTGCATCTCAATTGCAGTAAATGCAAAGTTATGTCTTTTTATAGGCGAATGCCTTTTTTTAATATCTATCTTCTGGATAACCTACCATTGGATCGGATTGATTTGGTTGAGGATTTGGGTATCTTAATGGACCCAAAGCTTAAGTTTGACAAGCATATTGCTTTAATCTCAAATCGAGCATCAAGTGTCTTAGGGTTCATTAAACGCTGGTCGAAGGCATTCGACGACCCCTACTTAACAAAAACTCTTTATGTGTCTCTTGTCCGACCTATTCTTGAATATGGATCTTGTATATGGTATCCCAAATACAGGACTCATCAGGATAGAATAGAATCGGTACAAAAACAATTTTTGCTCTTTGCCCTTCGGGGTCTTAACTGGGACAATAGTACTAATTTACCTGCTTACCACAGTAGACTTTTACTAATAAATCTTCCCTCTCTTAATCATCGTAGAACTGTGCTAGCAATAACCTTTTTTCACAAATTAATAAATGGTGAAATAGATTCCCCCATACTAATTAACCAAATTAACTTTGCTGTACCTATTAGAAGTAGTAGACATTTTTTACCAATGGCCCTGCATGCTTGCCTTTCTAACTATGCTATCCATAACCCTTTTCGGATCTTATGTTCAGTATATAACAATCTTTCCCACCTTATTACTAGTACCACTTCTGCATGCTCTCTAAAAAAAATTATCGGACGTCATTTGTCTACATGTTCGCGATCTTCGTAACCGCACGTTATGCGGTGCGCCCCTCGGTCGGAAGGGCGGGAGGTGGGTCGCTTTATGCTTGGGTCCGCGCGTTAACAAGCCGGTGCTTGGTATCGTTGGGCCACTTGAATGTACTGTCCGTTAGTACATCTACGTCCAATAATAATATAAGTGTATCTGAACAACATCGGCTTCATTGAACGCCCATGGAAGTGACGTAACAACATTGGCTAAGGGAATTGGAAGTCATCCTAAGGACAAATAATCATAAAAGGAGGGCGTGGTGAAATTAGACGTTCCTCTAGAGGCGTTTAGCCTTTTTAGCAATCGGAATGATCCGGAAAATCTAAGCCATTTGTTATTGAAGCCTTTGGCTTCTTGCCTAACTTTATGCTCCTGCTACATGTGTTACAAAAAATAAACCTGTTATTGCAGGAAGGGAAGTGTGCAGAAAGACTTAAAATATATCTACGGTCTGCCTTACTACATTTACTTTCCACGACTTTCCGAGATATTTTGTCCACTTGACCACCACAAACCTTTGCAACAAATGCAAACCTGATCTGGACCCTGCTTTATAATTCTATTGAACGCGACTATTGAAGCGAATTAGTGTCTGTCGCTAGACGTTCCCTATCCTCTGAAAAAATATTCGTATTTGCTCCCTGTTCTGACTCGCATTGCGACTATTTTCGGCTAACCTATTTTCGGGACTGCATCTATACTGACTAATTCTTTTAGTCAAATTTCTATTAGCATTAGGTTTCGCTTCTTTTGCTAAAAGGCGAACACTTCGCCTTGCCCCTGTGTTTCGCGCCTGCTCAATCAACCTACGAACTGGATTGTCTCTAACCTGGGCCCGCTGCCTCCTAAGTCTTGCTCTTTCTAAAATTATATTTTGAATGTCAGTTCGACTGTTGGCGTGCTGTTCTGTAGCTGTTCGTCAGTTAATCAGTTAATCAGGGTCTTATCGGCGCCTCAATCGACGCGAAGTGTTCTGTTCTTGTTCGTCAGCCCTATATTCAGGGTCTAGTCGGCGCCTCGTTCGACGCGAAGTGTCTGCTGTTTGCTCTATATTTCTAATTGCAGCATCACTTCTTCAAAGAGAGTGCTCCAAAGTATTCCGTCCTTATTCGTCAGTCCTCTATTCAGGGTCTTGTCGGCGCCTTGTTCGACGCGAAGTGTCTGCTGTTTGCTCTATATTTCTAATTACAGCATCACTTCTTCAAAGAGAGTGCTCCAAAGTATTCCGTCCTTGTTCGTCAGTCCTGTATTCAGGGTCTTGTCGGCGCCTTGTTCGACGCGAATTGTCTGCTGTTTGCTCTATATTTCTAATTGCAGCATTACTTAGAATTAATTAATTAATTAATTAACTCAATGTCAGTCGTAATGACGTTCAAGAAGTGAAATTTTTAACCTTTTTTTTTTATTGACAAACTTTTCCTAAAAAGTATTCCATTGCAAAAATAACCCCATTATTTTGCTAATTTTAGCAGGTGAGCAGGTTAGGAAGTGCAAGTGTTGTTTAGACAAGGTACTAGAGGCTTGTCGAAAAATCGTAGGCAGCGCATTTTCGGAAAACCGATTTTGCAAAACTCACTCGGCTGTTGGCCCTGATTGACTGGTCTATTTTCTACGGGTCTGAAAATTTGGACTTTGGATTTGGATTTTTTTGATTTCGTTAATGCAAGACATCGACTCTTCCATCTAACATATTCTTTGAGGAATTGAAAGCTAACTCAGATCTGACCGTTGCCGATCTATTTTCTGAATATTTTCAAACGACTTATAGCCCTTGTTTTCAACCAGTCGTCATGCCTTACCCCTATCAGCTTAATGCCTAAAATTTCATTTTCATACCGGATAAATTGTTTAGTTTGTCCGTGGAGCTATGCTCTTTCCCAAAAATTTGGAAAGAGTCTTATATCATTCCTTTGCACAAAAAAGGAAACAAATCTAATGCTCAAAATTATAGGGGTATCTCCAAGTTGTCTGCTATTCCTAAGATTTTTGAGAAACTAATAACCTCTCATCTTCAACATCTATGTAAATCTATGATTTCACCGTGCCAGCACGGGTTCATGAAACATAGATCTACCTCTACTAACTTACTAGAATTCACAGCATTTGTTTTTAAGGGCTTTGAAGATAAATTGCAAACTGATGTTATTTACACTGATTTCAGTAAGGCTTTTGACTCTGTAAATCACCTCCTTTTAATTTATAAACTTAAGCTCTTGGGCTTTCCCAATAATCTTATTCTTTGGATTCAAGATTATTTAACTTTCAGAACTCAGAGAGTCTATTTTAATTGCTCAGTATCTAAAGCGGTGCAGGTCACTTCTGGTGTTCCACAAGGAAGTCACCTTGGACCGTTATTATTTACACTGTTCATAAACGACCTTCCGTCTGTTATTAATCATTCTCGGGTACTAATGTATGTAAAATTATGCATGTCAGCTGCAAGTCTTCTGTCTGGTCATAGACTGCAAAGTGACTTAGACAATTTTCAAACTTGGTGCAGTAAATTTGCAGTAAATGCAAAGTTATGTCTTTTTATAGGCGAATGCCTTTTTTTAATATCTATCTTCTGGATAACCTACCATTGGATCGGATTGATTTGATTGAGGATTTGGGTATCTTAATGGACCCAAAGCTTAAGCTTTGCTTTAATTTCAAATCGAGCATCAAGTGCCTTGGGGTTCATTAAGCGCTGGTCGAAGGAATTCGACGACCCCTACTTATCAAATACTCTTTATGTGTCTCTTGTCCGACCTATTCTTGAACAAGGATCCTTTATATGGTATCCCAAATACAGGACTAATCAGGACAGAATAGTATCGGTACAAAAACAATTTTTGCTCTTTGTCCTTCGGGGCCTTAACTGGGACAATAGTACTAATTTACCTGCTTACCACAGTAGACTTTTACTAATAAATCTTCCCTCTAATCATCGTAGAACTATGCTAGCAATAACCTTTTTTCACAAATTAATAAATATTGAAATAGATTCCCCCATACTAATAAGCCAAATTGACTTTGCTGTACCTATTAAAGGTAGTAGCCATTTTTTACCAATAGCCCTGCATGCTTGCTTTTCTAACTATAACCCTTTTCGGATCTTATGTTCATTATATAACGATCTTTCCCACCTTATAACCAGTACCACTTCTGCATGCTCTCTAAAAAAAATTGTCTTACGTCATTTTTCTACATGTTCGCGATCTTCGTAACCGCACGTTATGCGGTGCGCCCCTCGGTCGGATGGGCGGGAGGTGGGTCGCTTTGTGCTTGGGTCCGCGCATTAACAGGCCGGTGCTTGGTATCGTTGGGATTCTTGAATGTACTGTCCGTTAGTACATCTACGTCCAATAATAATAAAAAAAAATTCAAACCCATTTGCCTTTTAACATCAGGTACAACGGGTCATATAAAGCAGGCCATCATTTAAAAAAGAAGACAAATTATTGTGCATCTGCAAGCTGCCTGTTGGTGTGGTCTTTGGTCAATACAAATATACGAATTGGTATAACTTCTTAGTTTCTTAACCGATTTTGATGAAATTTTGACAGGTTATCAATTTTATGTCAATTTATTATGAAAATTCAAGATTTTATTGTTGTCGATTAGGCGAGCTTATGTTCAAAATTTGAAGTCTTTAGCTCTTATACTCGCTGAGATCGACGCGTTCATACATACGGACAGAAGGACATGGCTTTATCGGCTCGACTTTTGTTGCTGATAAAAAATATATATACTTTATGGGGTCGAAGATTCTTCCTTCTGCCTGTTACATACTTTTAGGGTATAATAATATAAAAATATTATAAAAAAATACAATAAAAAATATTTTTTTATTTATATTATTTATTTTGTCAGTATTATTTATTTGGATCAAGCTTCGTAACACACAGCTTTAATTGATCCTATAAATGTGCATCTGTAATCTGCGTTTGTAAATTTGTTTATATTTTTGACACGAGAGAAAATGTTGTCTCGCAACAGTATGTAGCAGGAAAGTAAACGGCGAGCATGTTCTCGAAGGCATGGATATTCAAGAGCCTTTTTCCAGATTTGTATGGGATCCTTTTTAGCGTTAAGATCTTCCCCTAAATCAACTAACTCCATTTGTAGTTCTGCAGAAGCCTCGAATATATCTATTAAATGTTATTCAAAAGGCAGTTTCATTTACACGAATATAGTTGACAATGGCAATGGTTCTATCCAGATTGTCTTTCAAAATGGTAGATTTTGCGCAAAGATTTTGCTCATGCAAAATGCAGTGAAATTATATCAATTTTTTCAAGTTTAAGTTTTCCTTTTTTAACAAAGCAACGAATCCTTATTTTTTGCCTCTTATGGAAGGTGCGCCATCGGTGCAGACACTGACTAAATTACTGACATTCAATTGTAATTTATTACATACTTCTTTGAAGTTTTCGAAAATATCGGCTACGCGAGTTCTTCCAGTTAGTGTACCCAACGCAAGTAGTTCTTCGTAACATTGAATTTCTTTAGTTATTGAACAAACAAAATATAAAACTTGTGCCGAATCTATTTTATCAGTGCTTTCATCTAAAGCAATTGAAAAATAAACATCTTCATTTTGTATAATTGTATGAAGTTGCTGCACTAATTCGTGCTGTCGATCTAATACAGTTCTTATTGAAAGAGGTAATTGTTTGATTTGATTTCGACATTCCTTAGATCTAACATACTTAATGCAGCAACTGCAGCGGAATTTTGATTTACATAGGCACTAAAAGATGCCTGCTGATGATGCTTCTCATTTTTGAACCTTTGAAGTGCAGCTTTTCGTGATTCACCTTCTAAAGCGAAATATTTATGTTATTTATGAGTCAAATAGTGTTTATTTGCATTCGCTTTTTTTAAAGTATTCAAAACTGTATTGCACAACAAACACATCATTTTATCTTTCTCAGCAGTAAAGAAAAAATCTAATTCCCATTCTACATTAAATGTTCTGTTTTCATCACCGAATTTTCTGCTCTTACTATTTGACATGATGGATAATAAAACGAATATCAAATAATACCTTTAACAAAGTGTATAATTTTTAGAATTAAAATAATTACAACCGTGTAACTGTTATAAGCACTCACTGTTAACTGCAGTTTGCTGAAGATCGCAACAGGGAAGCATTGGGAGATGCGAGTCAGAGAAGCCAAAGCAAGGTGTGACACTCAAATGGGAGATCTGAAATCAAGTTTACTTCTTAGACAAGGTAGTTGGCGCTGCTAGCGCTAGTTTAAATTTTTTTTGCAAAGACAATCAGCTGACTGATTAATTGCTCTGTGTAATTGATGATGCAACCAATCAATATCGATGTAAACATATGACAAATTTTGTAAATAGTATTTTGTAATTTTAATTTATTTTCAAGTAAATATTACATAGAACATTATTCGTTTCTCTTAGAAATGTAAATTACATAAGCATTGTGGATTTTTCAGTATAGTGAAAAATTATTCGAGAAATCCCGACTAGATGATACCCTGAACCCTGTACTTTACGCGTACAGTCAATGCTTTCAAGTATGTGTGTGAATATTTACGCACATACTGCATACTGCAAACTCAAACTTAATATTTCAAACGCCGTCATGTGTATATCGGAAACGGGAAGAGTTATCGAAAACAAACTTGTACTGCCTAGGGATTAGGCGAGCTTAAGTTCCAAATCTGGAGTCTCTAGCTCTTACAGTCTCTGAGTCGGGAGAGCCCGACTAGAAATAACCCTGAACCCGGCTATTTAATATAATAACAGTCAATGTAGGACACAGTTTTTTGTTGTTATGTATAAATATATTTTCTTAAATGTTTTTATTTTTTTTGTAAAAATCAATAAGATATTTGAAAACAAGTAAGAAGGCTCTAGGCGGATAGGATGGACTTTTTTTTATAAACAACTATAACTCTAATAGATTTAAACTGGAAAATATTTAGTTCAAAAACGACTGATCCGGATATTTTTCTACCGCTAAAACAATATGATACCTTGGCAACTAATTCATTCCTAACATAAATGACGATTCTTTTCTTAGCTCGCACTGCTTGAGGCACTACCTCACAATCCATACGGACAACAATAGTAAACCCTAACATCAATATTTTCGTCTGTGTACGATGAAGCTTCAACGAAACATAGAAAGGATGACTGAATCATTAATTTATCTGCCTTACATCTTCAATTTGCCAACGAAATCTTTCTGTATTGTGGAACAAAATATCTAAGGCGGAACTGTTAACTTAATTATCGAAATTTGTTCAAAGGATTTTTTCTGTCCGCATTAGCTGCAATTGGTTTTGAACCTTGTCGTAATTTTTGGGAGTTCTGGGAGATGTAAAGTCTCCAATAATAAATAAACTTGATGCTGAAGTTGCCCTACTATTAGCTACGTATATTGCAGCACTCTACATTCGAGGGCAAGTGTGAACCACCACTTTGCTATTTGTAGCTCCTTGACTTTTGTGTACAATTATACCTTCTGCTGGTACAACTGAAAACTGCTTACGGTCAATATTAACTTGCTCGTTTCTTTTATATTGAAAATTTTTAATTATTTTATGAATTGGGGTCTAAGAATGTTCTGTGCGGTGTGCACACTTTGAGCGAGCAAGTACTCCTATACTTTCGTCTAAAAATTTCATCCCCAAAGTACTTGGAGTAGGCGGATTGCTAGATTCATCGAAATCTGTGTGCATTAAAATGTATCTACATTGAACGTAATCGTATATTTGGCAGTGGTTTTTAAAAGTAGTGACATACACAGCCCCTGTGTCTCGGAAGATTTAAAGCCACGTGCGGCGTCTATTATTCTAACCCTATGTGCGGTATTTTTTATTTATATAATCTTCAGCGGTAGAAAAATATTGGTCAGTGGGAATAAAATTTAGTTTTGAAATATTAAATGTATCTGTTGCCGCATTTGTACTAAAAAGATGAATTGCTTCATCGGGTACGTCCGATGGCTGACAATTGCGGGATCGAATAAGGCTACTATTATCGGCTGTCATAAGACCCGATGCCATATTATTTAGAGCAGACCCAAAAAGAAGGTCCTCCTTTTGTTGCATTATTTCTGTGAGTTCAAAATACTTAAAAAGGTCCCACAGTAGGTATCATTCGAGTTGGATTCAAAGATCCAACTAACTGTCGTAGATCACCGAAAACTATGACAGAAATACCACCAAATGGAGAAGAATTTTTAAAAATTTGTTTAAGACGGGCAATTGGGCAAACATTTTAGAGCCAACCACAGATATTTCAATTATAAAAATGAGTTTAAGGTCAATCAACCTGGAATGCAATGTATTTACTAAATCATGGCTTAATGCCCTCAAATCTGAACCAGTGTAGTGCGCTTGGTTGTATTTATGCCGCAAACTATGCAACGAAATAATTCCGCCATTGGCTAGCGCCATCTATATTCCGTGGTCAGCGCCACCTATGGCTAGTCAGCTGATTAGGTGAGCGCTGATAATTATAGAAATGCAACTCTTGCATTGCTCGGGTCACCACCGATCGCGAGATGGCGCTTCATCCCGGATGCGGGTCGTGGCCTCGCTCTCTTTTAATTTTGACCGTCGCGACCGGCAGACGTGTATTACGTCCGGTAATAACCTCATCCAAGTAAATTTTTGTTCGCCTCGTGCAAGTGAGAAATGCAAGATGCCGCAATTAAATCGCCTCCAGGAAGCCGAACCATTTAAAATAAATTAAAAAGACTAATGCAACCCCAGCCGCCGTCAACCCAACAAAGACAAAAAGACAAAAAAGGCAAAGAAAACAAATGCAAGTGCATAACCTCGCGGAGCGACCGAACATAACCTTGCGGAGTGACAAAATCTAATCACCGCAGCAGCCCCGCTAAACGTTTTGCATTAATACAACAGTCATAATGGCAGTGAACAAAGTGAATCAAAAAAAGTAAGAAAAAAAAAAACAGAAAAACCCCGAGGCGCGTACTACCCCCACGAGGATTTGAACCTCGGACCGCACACCGACGTGAAAAAAAAAACGTGCCGCAGTAGTCCCGCTAAACAGTTTTGGCTTAATGCAATAGTCATAATGGCAGTGAATTCGGCTTAAACAAAGTGAATCAAAAAAAAAAGCAAGAAAAGAAAAAAAACAAACAGAAAAACCCCGATGCGCGTACTACCCCCACGAGGATTTAAACCTCGGACCGCACACCGACGTGAAAAAGAAAACGTGCCGCAGTAGTCCCGCTAAACAGTTTTGGCTTAATGCAATAGTCATAATGGCAGTGAATTCGGCTTAAACAAAGTGAATCAAAAAAAGCAAGAAAAAAAAAACAGAAAAACCCCGATGCGCGTACTACCCCCACGAGGATTTAAACCTCGGACCGCACACCGACGTGAAAAAAAAAACGTGCCCGCTAAAACGATGATCGGCAGTTTTGGTTTCTTACCAAGGATCAGCATCACCCCCCCCAAGACGGATGAACCGCAACAAATTTTTTTATACCCTCGGTTTAGTTAACTCATAAGCAATTAATCCACATATATTTAAGTAAAAAAAAAAAAAATAAATAAATAAATAAATAAATAAACCAGTGCAGCTCTTCGGAAAGACAAAAGATCTTTTGGGCGTCGAGGAGAACATGTAAGTGCTGCTTCCATTACTTTTTTCGTTTGTTATATCTTTTTTTTCAGCAAGTGAAAAATATTTGTTGTTGTCGTGCCTTCTGCCTAAAAGCATACATTTTAAATTTTTAATTTAAATTTAAATTCTCTAATCGCCTGCGCGATATGCTATTTCATTACAAATAAAAAAAAAAGGGTATAAAGTAAATAAAGTAAAATCAATATTTCCGCACAAAAATAAAATATAATATAAAACAAAAAATAAATAAAAAAAAATTTTTTTTTAAATAAAAAAAAAAATATATATATATATCCAAATAAATACATATATAAATGATGTATAAAATAATATATAAATAAAAAAAATAAATAAATAAATAAATAAAATAAAATAACAAAAAAAAATATATATATATAAATAAATTTGTTTTGTAGTATGGAAAAAAAAATATTTTTGTAAATTATTAAATTTAAAGAAAAACAAACCCCATTTCCGTAAATAGAAAGATTTGAAATCCCTACGGCTACGGCTATGAATATTAATTTTATTTGTTTTTGAATATGAAGTTAATAACGATTATAAAATAAGAATTTAATTCTGCTTTGATAAAAATGTTTAAAAATCAAATAAAATCAATTACATTTACCTTAGCCTGCTAGTAGAAAAAAAAAAAAAAAATTTAACACTATAACTTTTCAATAAATTTAATTCTATAAATAATAATTATTTAAGTTTTTCTTGTCACTTGCCCTAGAGTTAACCATGCCTATTGATAATAAAATTAATAATTGTATCTTATTTTAAAAATGAATTTATAATTTTTCTATACTTTTGGGAGTCATGCAGCGAAGAGATGTGAAAAGTAGGAACTAGTAGGTCGTTTGGCTTAGGGATCCTCCCACAAATAATGTAGTGGATTAGGAGGATCATGGTAGGGTGGGCAACAGCTGGACCCAACATCAGTCCACCACAGCCAAACGGCAAACAAGGAGTGTCGCCTCCAACAACTATTATGAGAAGTGTGTCTGTAGTCCTGTCCTTCCGTTTCCGCACCCGTTTCCCCCTGTTTAGTTGAATTACTATGGCCCGCACGCGATTTTTAATTAATAATATGAGCACCGCGAGAGTATAGTATTAGAAAATAAAAGAAATGGACCCTGCCCCTTCTACCAATCAAAAAGCCGGAGCCAGCGCGTGCACCCCTTCTTATATTATTCCATTTTCCATCTTCTCGTTTTATACGTTATATGCTACACCAGGTTGGTTAACTGGGAGTGAAAATATGGAATGCAGTGTTGAGCCACTGATTCCGAAAGCTGCTTTTCCTGTTGGTGCGCATAAAAGGATTTTAACAGAAGTTGGATCTGTTTCTGGCTTGTTATTGTACAAAACGGACAAGGACTGATAAATTGCTAATATAAGTCGGCTCTTTCCGACGCCAGCACCTCCTCCAACAAATTCATAGTACACAGATTTGTTGTTGGCATTGTACAAAACGTGTGTTAAATATTGCTTCTGCTTTAAATTAAGGGACCTAACTATATCTGCTAAGCTCTCAGCTGAAAGTAAAGCTGGTAGCTTAATCAAACGGACATTATTATCTCCTACATTTTCTTCTATATTACTACCATCAACATTTAAAACATTTATTTGGGGATCTATTTCAGGCAATCCTAATGCTCTGAAATTATTATTTAATATGTCTGGATTATCTACAATTTCATCATCTTCATCCCGCACAGCACTACTAAGTGCTAAAGTCCGTTATCGTCCAAACTATTGTGTTTCCTACGATTATTTTCAACCATATCCCGATTTTCGCTACAAAACATTTCGCCATCTTTATTAACAAGTTATAAATTCTCATCCCTCCACGGCGCATATAGCATAACTAGCTCCCGATGGTCCTATCAGTGTTTATAGTGAATCTTCTGTAACTGATTATACACGGACTCTTTCTAATAAAACCACTATGATCGCGAAGAGCGAAAACTAATGCTTCAGAAGTGCGGGTGATTCGTTATAATTTTTTTTTTTTTATCATATAACTATAAAAAGCAGCAAAATCAGCTAAGCATACATTTTCTAAGGCGGCGCGAGGGGGCGCTGAACATAGTCAACGGATAAATTTTGTAATTGGGCCCTAAACTTACGGATTCTAACCCGTTACTCTAGCAATGAAGTATTAATATATACTTCAGCGTTACTCGTTTCTTACAGACGCTTACCCAAACAGCAGCAGTAGGCGGCTTCTTGGGTGGATATTTTCATGCTCGAAATAAATTTGTGACCTATTTGTTGTAATTTTTGCTTAATTGTTACATTGCCCCTAATAATCTCACTAACTGCATCACGCATTAATTTTGAAATACCTCTCTGGGACTTGTTAATATAATTAACGACGTAACTGCATTAAGCATAGGGATCTTAAATGTTGGCTCGCTGCAGTTGATGAAAATGAGTATTGTAAGCGTTAAGCCTAATAGCCGCAAGCCTTCGTTTTAAAAATATTTTGGGCTTCTTAATACTCGACCTAAGTGCTTTTATGTAGCAATCATAAGTGAGGTTAAGTTGATCGCAGGACAAAAAATTAGTGAAATCACTAATAGGCTCTATACTTTCGCGATCAAACGGAAATTCTAACAGGGTCTGAATTTTTTTAAAATTCTTGCGATGCGCTTCTTTATTTTCAGCATCGTCTTCTAACGGAAAAAAAAAATCTCTGCTTAGGGCATGGGAGTGTATGGAATACCGAATCTACAAATCTGTTTTTTCCTAACTTCGCGCCTACATGAGTTTTTGTATCACTTGTGATAAACTGATCAATAAGTGACTTTACTATGGGAATGCTTGATTCATCATTGATGTCAAGCTTAGGGGCATCTTTCAGCCAAAACATGCCACGAATATGTGGCGAGCCTTTGCTGAAACTCGACTCGCCAATAATATTTGATGACCCTATAACTGCCGAATACACCGCCCTCCTTCTTCAGAAGTTTCAGAAGCTGCCTAAGTCGAAAATCAAAATATCTTGCGCAAGTTATTTGATCAGCTTATATGAGACGGGCCTTGTCATTAAAATTAAAATTTGAGACTAATTCATCACTTATTTCTACTTTGTCAACGTTTTTCGAAAGCATAACCAAAAGCTCCGTTCACTGAGTTTCAGCTGCTGAGAACGTTATAAAAAATGTCGGAAGACCAAACTCTTTTTTTCTCCGACTTCCAGTGAGCGGGCGACTTACGAATACCTTTCAAAATTTAATTGTCAACACAATTAAAACTATTTCAAAACAATACACATTACCACATATTTGTCGACACAATTAAACTTGTATTCGATTCCATAGGTCAGAAAACTCTTAGCGACAAAATATCGCTGACTACACAGAAAATCGCTGACTGCACAATATGCGTTATTAGCGCAGCGGTCAGCCAACCCGGTAGTTGCAAAATATGCAATTCTGCATAAGCAAGCAATTGCTGAGAACTCAATAACCCAATTTAGCTGACAACATGAACATGTAAACTAAGCTATTTTTACCTATAAGTATTGTGACTTTTTCGTTAATAAAGTTAGTGTTTTAGTGTCTTAACATCACCGCATTCAATATTATTCACTCATTTCTACCATCGCACTTACTGTACGCATCGAAGGACCTCCCTCTCCGTAGTCCACCTAGTTAGAAGTGCTAGTTGCGACGCCACTTAGTAGTCAGTTTATGAACTGAATACTTCGCTTCATACATACACAAACAATACCCAAAGCAATTCGATCGAGTGGTAGGTTATCCAGAAAATAGATATTAACAAGTAAGAAGGCTCTAGTCGAGAAATCCCGACTAAACGATACTCTGATCCCTATACTTTACGCGTACAGTCAGTGTTTGCAAGTATTTGTGTTTGTACAAACACAACTTCAATGTCCCATATCTCCGGTGTTTCTTAACCGATTTTAATAAAAATTTCGCAGCTTTTCATTATTTTGTTCATTATTTCAAATGCCATCTCAAAGTTTTCTAAATTCAAGATTTTGTTGTTATCGATCACATGTGTATATCAAAAACGGGATGAGTTATCGAAAACAAACTTGTACTGCCTAGGGATTGAACGAGCTTAAGTTCGAAATCTGGAGTCTCTAGCTCTTATAGTCTCTGAGGTCGGTTGGCTCATACATACGGAGGGACAGACGGACGGACGGATGGACGGACAGACGGACATGACTATATCGACTCGGCTGTTGATGCTGATCAATAAAATATTTATGGCGTCGGAGAAGCTTCCTTCTGCCCGTTACATACTTTTGCACAAAACCATTATACCCTTTTTCCCCATTTTTAATGGGATCAGGGTATAAAAAAAGGCATTCCCTTATATAAAGACAACTTTACATTTACTGCAATTGAGATGCAGTAAATTTACTTTGCACCAAGTTTAAAAATTGTCTAAGTCACTTTGCAGTCAATGACCAAACAGAAGACCTGCAGCTGACATGCATAATTTTACATCATCAGCATACATTAGTACCCGAGAATGATTTATAACAGACGGAAGGTCTTTCATAAACAGTGTAAATAATAACGGTCCAAGGTGACTGTTGAGCTATTGAGCTTTTTCAATAGCTATCGAATTTTTCACAATACATAAATAAATAACAAGAAGGCTCTAGTCGAGAAATCCCGACTAGACGATACCCTGATCCCTATACTTTACGCGTACAGTCGGTGTTTGCAAGTATGTATGTTTGTATGTACGCACATACTGCATACTGCATACACAACTTCAATGCCCCATATCTCCGGTGTTTCTTTACCGATTTTAATAAAAATTTCACAGATTGTCATTATTTTGTTCATTATTCCAAATGCCATCTTAAAATTTTTTAAAATTCAAGATTTTGTTGTTATCGTTCCCATGTGTATATCGAAAACGGGATGAGTTATCGAAAATCGAAAACAAACTTGTACTGCCTAGGGATTAGGCGAGCTTAAGTTCTAAATCTGGAGTCTCTAGCTCTTATAGTCTCTAAGATCGGTTGGCTCATACATACGGACAGACGGACGGACAGACAGACGGACAGACGGACGGACAGACGGACATGGCTATATCGACTCGGCTGTTGATGCTGACCAAGAATATATATACTTTATGGGGTCGGAGATGCTTCCTTCTGCCCGTTACATACTTTTGCACAAAACCATTATACCCTTTTATCCCATTTTTAATGGGATCAGGGTATAAAAATGCACCGAAATTTGCATTAAATAAATGAAGTTTATTTGCCTTTAATTGTTAATTGTAAGCTCCGAGTTGAGCTGTGCACATTTAATTAACGAATTATATTTTGGCAAGCGGTGTCGAATACCGCGCCGCGACTTGAATTCCCGAACGATCAAACAGAACTGATTAGCTGCCGAATCGCAGCTGCTGCTTGCGCTCAGCTAAGTCCAAGGGCAAGCAACAGAAAATACAATACAAAGAAAGTCCGATGAGCATATGCAAAACAACAGTTATGACAGTTATGTTAATTTGCTCTTATGCAGCGCAGAGCATAACTTATCGAAAGGTTAAATATTAAGAGCGAAGCTGCTTTAGTTGTTGTTTGGCGCGGATACATGCGTAACCAAACATTCTCCCCCCGTTGAAAGACACGGGCTTTCAACAGCATCCTCTTTCGGAAGCGCACACAACTTGCGCACAGCTCTCTTTATTGTTCCAGTTGACGTCTTGAGAACAGCTACTCGGGAAACGCCGTCAGCACCAGCAACAAGCTCGACAACACGAGCCAGTGGCCATTTAAGGGGTGGCAAGTTTTCATCCTTTACAAGGACAACATCATTAATGTGAACGCCCGGGTAGGATGTTCTCCATTTGGACCGTTGCTGAAGAAGCGTTAAATATTCGTCACGCCAACGACTCCAGAAAATTTGCTGATAATAAGCTATACGCTGCCAGCGATCTAGGCGGCTAACGTTTAGTTTGGTGAGTGTGCGCAGATCATCAAGGGGCAAAACCGAGGGTCCGACCGACCGATGAAAATGGTGTTTTGCTGTCTTCACCGCCGCCTCCCAAAGTCCACCAAAGTGTGGGGAGCGAGGTGGTATGAATTCCCATTCGATGTCGTCAGAGACACAAAACTCTTGGACAGAGTCGATGAGCTTCTCGCTGAGGAAGAGTCGCTTGAGTTCATTCTGGGCTCCGACGAAATTTGTCGTATTGTCCGACCATATGCGAAAAGGCTTACATCTGGTAAGAATAAACCGCTTAAGCGCATTAAGAAAGTCTGCTGTTGACAAATAAGGAACCAGTTCGAGATGCACTGCCTTTGTTGCGAAGCAAATGAAAACCGAGATGTAGCATTTTACTGGTCCTTTGTTACGAATCTCGCTCATGTAGTAAAACGGTCCACAGTAGTCCACTCCAGTGACAGCGAAAGGAAGCGAGCCACTAACACGATCGCAAGGAAGATCAGCCATGATTGTCTCAGCCAGGACCGGTTTAGAGAAAGTCTTACGCCCCCCAATAGGCCAACAGTGGAGCCGAATATGAGCAAGCAGAGAACGAGGTCCGGCATGCAGCTGACACCTGTGAAAATGCATGATGATGGCGCGTGTGACAGGATGATGACTTGGAAGTGTAATCGGATGCTGAGCATCGAAATCCAGGCTCGAGTGCTTTAGACGGCCACAAACACGAAGAAGTACAACCTCATCGATGAATGGGTTAAGCGAGGCAATAGAGCTGGATGATGTGATTGTCCGTCCGTCTTGAAGAGCCCTATACTCATCACTCAGATTCGCCTTCTGGATGCTCCTCAAAAGTAGTTTAGTGCCCTTGTGTATCCAATCTACTGTTAGAACGTTTGGAAGCGTGAAGGCTCATCTCGTATCCAGGATAAAACAACTGCCGAATCCGACCAACAATAGTATCTACAGTTAAATAAATTCATTTGAGCTACTTTGCGAATAAGTTGAGATAGAAGTGCAGCAGCAGATAATTCCAGCTTTGGTACTGTGAGAGTTCGTAAAGGTGCCATTCGAGACTTAGAGCACAACAAATGAGCTGTGCACCGTCCCTCTGTTATGGATACAACGTATATGCATCCACCGTAAACCTCAATGCTCGCATCAGTAAAACCATGAACTTCGATGACGCCCTTTGGAACAATGACCAGTCGAGGGAGTTTTATTTGCTGTGTAATGCAAACATCGGCACACTAGCTGTTCCAAGAACAGAAGCAGAAAGACTCTCATCCCAATCCAATTGCTCTCTCCAAATGTGCTGCAAAAAGATATTGGCCTTGGCTACCAAGGGTCCGATAAGTCCAAGCGGGTCATAGAAACGAGCAATGGTAGACAGCACAGACCGTTTGCTAGGCTTTCCAGGCGCTTTCATAGGCGAAAAGTTGAACAGAAGGCAGTCGGAGGCTGGATCCCACGCAAGTCCGAGAGTCTTCGTGACATCCGTGCCATCGTCAAATTTTAGAAAGGTCTCCCTTTCCTCATCAGGAGCCTGTTGAACCGTTCAAGATCACTTTAGATCCAGCAGGAAATGATCTTCTTTCATCAATAGCTAACTGCTGCATGGAACGAACCGCCAGAAAGGAAGCTGGCTTTGTGCCATAGGTGACAGTATCCAGCTTGAAAACTTGAATTTCCTGATGAGGCGAATCACGCCACAAGATACATTGCATATAGGAATTGTGTTCAGCCATCCTAACACACCTATACATTTTGCAAATGTCACCAGTCAGGGCTATTGGGAATGTCCTAAACTGCAACAGTGTAGCGAACAGCTTGCGTTGAATAGTTGGGCCTGCCATGAGGATTTCATTCAGGGAACAACCAGACGAAGACACGGCCGAACCATCAAAAACAACTCTAAGCTTAGTTGTTGAGCTGTCTTCCTTAAGAACACAATGATGAGGAAGATAATACTTGCAGCGACTTAGCATGTGCGACTCCACAAGAGACATGTGATTTAAATCCACATACTCCTTGATAAATGATGAATATTGTGATTTCAAACCAGGATGACGCTCTAATTTGCGCTCCAGGTTGCAAAAACGACGATATGCCTGCTGATATGAATCTCCAAGTAGATCCACAGTAAGCTTGACTGGAAGGCGAACCGAATATTCGCCAGTGTCCAAACGATCAAAAGTTTGTTTAAAATGCGATTCACAATCAAGTTCCTCCTTGGTAGATTCGTTGACTAAACGAGAACACGATTCTACCTCCCAAAAACGACGAACGATTTCATCAAGCGTGTGATCTGGGCTAGGATTTGGCATCAGAACCGAGCTAGTGACCATCAATGAGGCAGGGCTCGCTGAAGAAGTTCCTCCTGTCACTATCCAGCCCAATTGAGTTTTTTGAAGAATGGGGAAACCAGGAGCGATTTTGATTTGACCGACACACAACAATTCAAAAAACAGGTCAGCTCCAATTAACAAATCAATTTTGTGCGCCTTAAAGAACTCATTATTTGAGGGTATATTCCAGAGCTCAATGCTAATATCGTAGCTAGGCTGATTTCCAGTTATAGCCGGAGCTACGAGAACTGAGATGTTGGCAGAGTACGCAGATGCTAGCGATTGAAAACTCATATCGGCTGAATAGCCTTCTGAGGCAACAGTAGACTCCCCCAATCCTGAAACAAAGTAGGTGAGCGATGCTTTCGCAGCTGGAAATGTTGAGCTAAACGAAACGTAATAATGTGCACCTGCGAACCAGAATCAAGTAGCGCTCGGCAAGGGACTAAAACTCCAGTCCGACTTCTAACGTTGATTACAGCAGTTGCCAAGAGCACCATGTCTTGACTAAGATTTTGGGCTACAAGGGTTGCAGAAGGGTTTGCAGCAGGCGGATGCGGAGCAAAGTTAACTTGAGAGTAGTCAATCTGAATCTCAAAATGCAGAAGCGTATGATGGTTGGCCTTGCAACGGTTGCAGGTAGTGGAGCTGCACTCCCTTAACCGATGACCTTTACACAGGCAATTGATGCAAAGGTTGAGACAGATTTCCAAAACGGGAACAGTTGTAAGTTAAGTGGCCAGAGGTCTCACAAAACACACATTTAATTGTGTTGGAGTTAGTAGCAACAAAGGCCTTTCTACTGGTGTTAACGATTTTACTACTTTTTCCCACCTTAGAGCTAGGCGTATACGTTGCCATAGCGTGTTCCACATTTTCCAACCTTTGACATCGTCAATCCAGAAATGCCATGAACTGCTCACAGGTCGGAATAGTATCCATCGGTGATGTCTCCTCCCAACTGGTCTGCGTTGACTTGTCCACTTTCTGCAGCAAACTGTGCACGATAATACTATAATGAAACCCGCAATCTGCTCAACGTTGCCCAGGCTTTGTAGAGCGCGAATGTTGGCGTTAACCGTATCCGAAAGGGTTCGAAGTTTTACTGCTGACGACGACTCGATGCAATCTAAACATAAAATCTCCGTGACATGTGCTTGGAACATGAGACGCTTGTTGTTAAACCATTTTTTAAGGAGCTCCAATGCAAGAAACACAACGAAGAAACACTATCTAAGGCTGATTTTTTCAGACACGATCGCAAGTGCTGAAACTTCTCCACATCCGAAAGTCCTGAGTCCGCATCAATGATTGAAGAGAACATCGCTATGAACTCTGCAAACTTTGTATACCCTCCACTAAACTCGGGCAGCTTGATTTCAGGCAAGCGGGTTCTACCTTGAGACAATGTGTGATTGTCACCACATGTATCTTGCCTCATAGTCGAACACAACGGCGATGATAACTTTCGCTTGTCAATTTCGCGTCGCCAGCCGGTGTCAACTAATATTGAGAAGTCATCAAAACATGCACGTAACTCACTCCCGATTTCATCATAATCCAGCTCCTCCAACGCGTCATGAATATTGTAAAATGCCTGCTGAGCACTTTCCAACGCCATAAGCCGAACAGCCAACTCTTGTTCGCTTAGATGCACATTTTGATCCGGAGCAATTGCTTTGGCCATCCGTTTTACTTGCTCATCAATAACTTTGGCCTTGGCTTTGTAAAACGGTGCACCAGGAGACTGAACGGCAGCAGAGTTATGAATTTTTAAATATTCCAGTAGGAGTCACTGAATTTTTCCACTTTCAGAGCACCCTGCAGATCTGGATGTGTTAACTCCTGCGCACTTCCTTGGCACTGCGCTACTCGCAATTTATCCGGAGCCGGATGTCACCAAGCTAAACGTTAGCCGCCTAGATCGCTGGCAGCGTATAGCATATTATCAGCAAATTTTCTGGAGTCGTTGACGTGACGAATATTTAACGCTTCTTCAGCAACGGTCCAAATGGAGAACATCCTACCCGGGCGTTCACATTAATGATGTTGTCCTTGTAAAGGATGAAAACTTGCCACCCCTTTAATGGCCACCGGTTTGGTTACGCATGTATCCGCGCCAAACAACAGCTAAAGCAGCTTCGCTCTTAATATTTAACCTTTCGATAAGTTATGCTCTGCGCAGCATAAGAGCAAATTAACGTAACTGTCATAACTGTTGTTTTGCATATGCTCATTGGACTTTCTTTGTATTGTATTTTCTATTGCTTGCCCTTGTCCTTAGCTGAGCGCAAGCAGCAGCTGTGATTCGGCAGCTAATCAGTTCTGTTTGATCGATCGGGAATTCAAGTCGCGGCGCGGTATTCGACACCGCTTGCCAAAATATAATTCGTTAATTAAATGTGAACAGCTCAACTCGGAGCTTACAATTAACAATTATAACTATTTTAAGTTTGGCCACGAAGGCAAATAAACTACATTTATATTAATGCAAATTTCGGTGCATTTTTATGTATTTATTGTGAACAATTCGATAGCTATTGAAAAAGCTCAACAGCTCAACAAATATTTTAGACGAAAGAGTCGATGTCTTGCGTTTCGCATTAACGAAATCAAAAAACCGTTCAGGATCCTGCTGAAACTGCAATCTACACCTAGTCAGGTAATTCCTGTAACATTTGTTATTGAGGACTGAAAAGTTGGAACGAGTAATCAAGTATGCAGAACAAGCTAACGGAGAGCTTGATTTTCTGAAACTCTTGTAGAGTTTCGATTAACGGTTTTTAAGAATTGTTTGTTTGACCTGTTTGGCGTTCCATAAGGGACACACAAATCAAATAAAGAATTTAAAGTATTATATAAAATACTGATTGCCACGTCCAAATTGTCAGACCCGTAGAGGGTAGACCAGTCAGTCAGGGCCACCAGCCGAGTAAGTTTTGCAAAATCGGTTTTCCGAAATTGACGTACTCGGCTTAAACGATTTCTACTGGGGCATAGACCCCGGTAGGGTAAAGTGATCGACACCTTTAACGTTGAGTGGTATAAATCCTCTGGATTGCGATCGGGTAATGGATGAGGAAGATGGATCCAAAACAAAATCCAGATCAAGCATTTTATTAAGAAAATTTGGAATATCATTTATTTGATTCAATGATATCCCAAGTAAATTAATCAAGAATTCATTCTGTGCCGAGGGGGTCAGTGCGCCAGAGTCGGGACAAGAAATCCAAGTTACTTCAGCAATATTGAAATCACCGAGAACTACAAGGATATCGCGATCGGAAAGCATGCCAGAAACGGACAGTATAGCAGACAAATGAGCATCGTAAACAGAGTTATAGGAGGTAGGGGTTATATACGAGCAGGCTATAAAAATACCAACACCATTAAAAGACAACTTAACAGCAACAAATTCTATATCTTTAGAACCACCACTGTTACTGTCTCCGAGAATAATTTTCATCAACAGCAATAAGCACACCTCCGCCACGTCGAAGCGTACGGTCTTTTCTATAGATTCAGTATCATGAAAAGGAAAAGCAAGGCTATTAAGATATAAACTACTAAGTTTACTACAAAGACCTCTTACATTCTGATAGCCCAATAAAAAGGAAGTTGTTAGTTTTTTGAACTATTAGAAACGGGAAGAGTTTTAGGCACAACTATTGGGGGGGGAGATAAAATCGGAGGCCGATTTTTCTATCTGGCAGTACAGTCGTTTACTCTTATGTGCTCCAGCCAAAATTCTTTGCAACAAATAGAGCTGAAATCTTGACTCGAAACACTGATTTTAAAAGACGATATGTTCCTATTGTAGTTGAAATTAAACTTTTCCACCGTGAAATCGGCTTTTGATTTGGCCTTAATGTAGACCTTGACATCATCTTATGTTAAATCAGGGGGAAGCCTTGAAACAAATATTTGTTTTTTAAGTGGAACTGCAACAAATTTTCTGATTATATTTTCAACCGAAGATATATTTTCAGCAATAAGAATATTTGGCTCTTTGGATATAATTGGTTTGTTTTGTTGAACTGCGTCAACTCTACTCTCCACCAAAGAAACCGAAGGACCAGGATTAGATGAAACAACATCCATGGGTATTATATTGTTTCCATCTGACATCTCGTTTATTTTAGGGACTGGGGCAGGAAATTTATTTGTTACGTTATTTTTATTATTATTATTGAAGTTTCTCTGCACTGTTGAGAAGTTTTCACACAGTTTTTGTAACTGGCCGAAAACTCCATCAAAGCCAAGCTGAGCCTTCATAAAGCCTGGCATGTCTTTTTTCCTCTCCAAACAAGTCCAACATGGCCACTCTAGATTTGTAGTGCCCATTAAATCAATGACTCGGCCGTTAAGGCCATCACATTTTTCATGTGCAACATTTGGGCACATCCAGCATCTAATAAACGCCATCTTCGTATTAGCTCGAACTTGGCAGCCCTTGAAACAACAGACGGACAATTTATTAGATTTATTTTAATTTTTTTTAAATATATTAAAATAAGAGGATTAGAAATTTTTATTTATCCAACAAGTTAATACTGCACTGAAAACTTTAGGGTCAGTCTAGGGCAGTGGTGGGGAAGCGGTGGTCTGGAGGCCGCATGCGGTCTCCGCGAGGTTTATGTGCGGCCCCGTGCCACCTAGTACAAAATGGCAGAGTTTTATATCCAAATAAATAATTATTCACTTTACTGAAAATTCCACAATTTTTATGTAATTTACATATCTAAAAGAAACGAATAATGTTCTATATAATATTTATAAAAAAATTAAAATTACAAAATACTATTTACAAAATTTTTCATACAGAGCAGCCACATGCTAGCAAACGATATGTTTACATCGATGTTGATTGGTTGCATCATCGATTACACAGAGCAATTCTTTAGTCAGCTTATTGTCTTTGGAAAAAAATGTATATTATCACTAGCAGCGCCAACTACCTTGTTTAAAAAGTAAACAAAACTCGTTTTTTTTTTAGTATAGTAAGAAAAGAAAATTAGACAATGAAAAAAGAACATTTAATGTAGAATGGGAATTTTTTTTTAATGCTCAGAAAGATAAAATTAATTTGTTTGTTGTGCAATACAGTTTTAAATACTTAAAAAAAAAGCGAATGCACATAAACACTATTTGACTCATAAATAACATAAATATTTCGGTTTAGTAGGTGAATCACGTAAAGCTGCACTTTAAAAGTTGAAAAATGAGAAGCGACATCAGCAGGCATCTTTTAGTGCCTTTGCAAATCAAAATTCCGCTGCAGTTGCTGTTACATATAAAATAGCACATATACTTGGAAAAAGGGGAAAACCATTTAGTGACATTGAAATAATTAAAAAGTGTATTGTTGAAGCAGTGACAAACAATTAATTATCTCTTTCAAGAAGAACTGTAACAGATCGACAGCGCAAAATGTAACAGAGCAACTTCATAAAATTATACAAAATGAAGTTGTTTATTTTTCAATTGCTTTAGATGAAAGCACTGATAAAACAGATTCGGCACAAGTTTTATATTTTATTTGTGCTATAACTAAAGATTTTCAATGTTACGAAGAACTACTTGCTTGGTAAACTAACTGGAAGAACTCGTGGAGCCGATATTTTCGAAAACTTCAAAGAAGTATGTAATAAATTACAACTAAATGTCAGTAATTTAGTGAGTGTGAGGACCGATGGCGCACATTCCATAAGAAATAGAAAATAGGAAAACTTACTTAAACTTGAAATTGTCAACTATATTCGCGTAAATGCAATGCGTCATCGTGAATTTCAGCAGATGCTCTCTTTAAATGAGGAAACGTATAGTGTTGACCTACCATACTACTGCAAGGTTCGCTGGCTATCAACAGGTCAAGTTTTGATAAAAGTTTTATCTTTACGACGACAAATTTTAAACTTTCATCAAGAACAAGGAAAACAATGTGATCTATCAGATGAAGTATTTCTCAGAAACCTTGCATTTTTGACTGATATGATGACAAAACAACAATTTTAATATTTTCCTGCAACGTGAAACGGTGTATATCTATGAAATGTGGCAAAAGATCCAAGCGTTTGAAAAAAATTATTATTTTTCAAAACATTGCTTTGTCGATCGGAAATATCTGCACAACACTTCCCGGAGCTAGCTAAAATTTTAAATGAGCAGAACTGTGAAAATAAAATATTCGATGAATATGTAGGTGTCTTGGATTGTTTAATAGAAGAGTATACTAAAAGATTTTCTGATTTTGACGAGCACACTCCTGATATGAAACTGGCATTTGAACCACATTTAATAGATATATCCGAGGCTCCTGCAGAACTACAAAAGGAGTTAATTGATTTAGGGGAAGATAGTATCATCAAATCCATTTTTAACACTAAAAAGGATCCCATAGAAATCTGGAAAAATGCTGTTGAATATCCATGCCTTCGAGAACATGCTCGCCGTTTACTTTCCTGCTTCGGAAGTACCTACTGTTGCGAGACAACATTTTCTCTCATGTCAAAAATAAAAACAAATTTAAGAACGCAAATTAAAGATGCACATTTGGAGGATCAATTGAAGCTGTGTGTTACGAAGCTTGATCCAAATATACAATTACTGTCAAACAAAAAACACAGCCAAATAAGTCAATAATTTAGTGAATAAAAAAATATTTTTATATATAATAATAAATAAATAAATAAATTGTTAAATCTATAGAAAAACTATAATAATTTTACAAAAGTCACAACAATATTTTGGGGTAAATGAATAAAAAGTATATATTTTCAATTTTCTATTTTATCGACCTTTTTTTACTCTTCACCATGCGGCCTCATTAATTTTTAATTTTCACCATGCGGCCTCCAATGGTAAAAAGGTTCCCCACCTCTGGTCTAGGGTTAAAAGTAGTAAAAGTTTGTTTGTACTCACAAAGACAATAACACAAACAAAAACGTACCGGCGCGAGCGTAGCAAACCGAAAAGCAAACATAACGGAAAAAACTTAAGCCGGGACCAGCACCAACAAACAAGAGAGCGCGTGAGAGCCAACGTAAGTGAACGGTTTTATGCACAGAGAGCGCGCACAGAAAAAAACAAGTAAGAAGGCTCTAGTCGAGAAATCCCGACTAGACGATACCCTGATCCCTATACTTTACGCGTACAGTCAGTGCTTGCAAGTATGTGTGCGTGTGTGTACGACCATACTGCATACTGCATACTCAACTTCAAGGTTCCATATCTCCGGTGTTTCTTAACCGATTTTAATAAAAATTTCACAGATTGTTATTATTTTGATTAATAATTAAAATGCCATCTAAAGTTTTCAAAATTCAAGATTTTATTGTTATCGATCCCATGTGTATATCGAAAACGGGATGAGTTATCGAAAATCTAAAACAAACTTGTACTGCCTAGGGATTAGGCGAGCTTAAGTTTGAAATCTGGAGTCTCTAGGTCTTATAGTCTCTGAGATCGACGCGTTCATACATACAGACGGACAGACGGACATGGCTATATCGACTCGACTGTTGATGCTGATAAAGAATATATATACTTTATGGGGTCGGAGATGCTTCCTTCTGCCTGTTACATACTTTTGCACAACTTCATTATACCCTTTTTTCCCATTTTTAATGAGATCAGGGTATAAAAACTAAACGAGCGCAAGTGTAAAAATACAAAAACAAAATATCAGCAGGCAACAAGCAAACTGAGCAAATTAAGCAGTAAGCTTGGACTGCAATTCGTTGTTGTACTGTGGCACTTGCAAAATAAATGCAAATAAAGTTATTAATTTAATGTTCCATTTGGGTTTAACACAACCGATGAAAACCCAAAGTCACAAAAAAAAAACACGTCCGTTGCGATGCAAGTTAAACATGAATTGCGGGAGTTGCATGATAAGGTAATACTTTGTTTTACGATTTATTAAAAAGGAAGCTAATTAAAATAAAATAAATTTATTAAAAATAAAATTATCAAATTATTTTTATTCATAATGTTGCAACAATATCAATACTCAAAAGACTAACCATTTCTGGCTAATATTCCTTGGTTAACTCCTTAAGTAATCTGATGTGTAACAATCGATGTTGAAATAATCGATCTAAAGTCGAGATATTTTGCTGTTTTGCTTCGATATAAGTTTTCGTTGTATTAGGGGCTCACCATTATCCAATACTTTATGGAAAGGAGAAGTTCGTTTTTTTTATACGGATTAAAGTAAGGTGAAGTATGCAGTATACGTGTAAACATACACACCCATACCTGCAAGAGGTTTGAGGGTATCTTCTAGTCGTGTTTTTTTGAATAGAGCCTTACTTCCTTTTAAATTTATCTATTAATAAATGAGTAAAAATAACACGTAAAACTATGAATAGTTTTGTGACTAGGTTTGTTAACCTAGGAACATGTTTCCAATGCTCGGTCAGGACACCGTAAGGCATGCGACGTCCGAGCTGCAAAACACATAATCATTTGCGCGTCTGACTGATTCGCACCGCTTTATGGCGAGGGTGCTAGAAGAAAACGAGTTTAGCCATCTCTTTCGGACTAGGTGCTTGCCCAAACCTATTGAAATAGCTCTTGAGTTTTGTAGGACTGATCTATTTAAAGCCACGAAAAAAAACTTCTCGGTTTCGTTTATTAAAATATAATAAAACAACTAAAACGCTAGTGACCGAATATATATTATAACATATGTATTCCCAAATGTCAACTTATTAAATGGTTCGTCTTTATGCTTTGCCTGTTCAGTTACGCCTAACTTATTACATATTTTCATTTGCCAGCTTGTTCTAGATAAACTATCGATCGCTAACGAAATATGCTGCTAAAACTGCCAATCCTACGTTCGACCGTCCTGCAAATTGTTCGTGCCGAATAATCAAAGTTTTCCAATATTCTCCGATCGTGTTTGTATTTTTCGGTCCTTTAAAGTTACCTTACTTTTCCACAATATACCTTCCCTGTCTCAATTTTCATTTGACGACATAGGGACTAAGAAACTTCCCCTTAAATTTAAGTCCTGCTCCAAATTGTGTTTGCTTAATGCCAATCATATCGTTGTTACGGTTTGCTTCATGTGTTTAAATATTTTCCTTTCCCATTTGCCTTAACTCATCTTTCTTTTTTTGTAACTCATATACAAATTCCTCGCCTATTAATTATTGAAATTCATTGTTGTATTTTGTTCTTATTTGTAAGCCTGTGAGAACTTTAAACGGAGACAACTTTGTGATCCTTGGTTTATTAGAATTTATTAATTGTACTCTTCCAATATGCTTGTACCATGCTTTTGGGTCTGATACGCACAATTTGGCTAACACCGCAATTATAATCCTATTGATTCTTTCAACTTTCCCGTTTTCAGGAGGCACTCCTGTAGCTATTAGTAAATTCTCCTATATGATCAATATGATATGTTTTTAAAGGAACATCTAACTTGCCTTTATTGCATTCTAAGCATGATTTAATGATTAAATCAACTTTTAGTGCCAAGTCTGGAATAAAGTAATCACCTCTTATTAATTTTAAGGTTCGCTTAGCACTAAAGTGTCCTTGACGATGGGAAGTAATTAAAATTTCTCCCTTAATTTTTTAAATGAATTAATTGTGACTATACTTAAAAAAATAATCATCTTAGGTAGGTGTCTCTAAAACTTTGCAAATTGCATTTATCCATTCATCCTGTCTCTGTGCCTGCAATATACGATTTCTAAGCGAGTCTTTATTATTATTGGACGTAGACGTACTAAACGAGACAGTACATTCAAATGGCCCAACGATACCAAGCACCGGCTTGTTAGCTCGCGGACCCAAGCATTACGCAAAACCACCTCCCGCCCAACCGACCGAGGGGAACATCGCTTAACGTACGACTACGATGATCGCGAACATGTAGACAAATGATAAAAAAAACTATTTTTTTAAGCGAGACACTAGAAGTGGAACCATGAAATAATTTAGAGAGCTCATTGTAGATTGAGCATATGATTCGGATGGGGCTATGTATAGCGTAGTTAGTATTACAAGTTTGAAGGGAAATATGTAGGAAATTTCTAGTAGGTCTAGTCGGAACTGCAAAACTTATTTGGCTAACTAGTTCAGAGAAATCGATTTCACCATTAATAAGTTTGTGTAAAAACTATACTAAGAATTGTTCTGCGATTAGATAGAGATGGCAAATTTATTAGTAGGAGTCTACTACTGTAAGAAGTAAAGGGATCCTCGAATTCCTTCGACGAGCGCTTGATGAATCCCAGTACACCAGATACTCGAATGGCAATGGAGGTAATGTGCTTATCAAATTTATGTTTTGAATCCAAGAGGATTCCTAAGTCTACCACCCATTCAATGCGATTAAGTGGTGGATGTGGATCTTAAATTTTGGTGGTAGTGGATCTTTGTTTCATAAATCCGTGGTGAAAAAATGGATGTGCAAAGATGCTGAAGATGGGAACTAATAAATTTTTAAAAAAATTTTGTAATAGCGGACAATTTTTATATCCCTCTATAGTTTTGTACATTTGATTTATTCCCTTTTTTATGTAAAAGAATAATAAACGACTCTTTCCAAATTTTCGGAAAAGAGCATAACTTTAGGGTTAGACTGAACAGTTTATGTAGCACAGTAACGTAGCACACAGCTTGGTACTCCGTCTGGACCCGGGGAGAAAATGGGCTTAAGGACTTGTAGGCTGCTTAGTAAAGCACTTTCAGTAATTTCTGGTCTAAAAATGCAATTGGTTCTATTTATATGATAAGGGTATGGCAAAACAATTTGATTGTGACATGAACTATACCTCGTTTGGAAAAAATTTGCAAAGAGAAGAGCAATCGCCTCATCCGAGCTGTCGGTTAAGTCATCAATGAATACGTTGGATGGTAGCTTTGATGATTAACAAAATCAAAAAACCGCTTGGGATCCCGCTGAAACTGAAGTTTGCACCGAGACAGGTAATTCCTATAACAATTGTTATTAAGGACTGAAAAATACTCTATCCTCTGAAAAGGTATTCGTATTTGTTCCCTGTTCTGACTCGCATTGCGACTATTTTCGGCTAACCTATTTTCGGGATCGCTTCTATACTAACTCTTCTTTTAGTCAAATTTCTATTAGCATTAGTTTCCGCTTCTCTTGCTAAAAGGCGAACACCTCACCTTGCCCCTGTGTTTGGCGCCTGCTCAATCAACCTACGAACTGGATTGTCTCTAATCTGGGCCCGCTGACTCCTATCTCTTGCTCTTTCTAAAATTCTAGTATGAATGTCAGTTCGACGGTTGGCATGCTGTACAGTGTTCTGTTCTTGTTCGTCAGCCCTATAGTCAGGGTCTTTTCGGCGCCTCGACGCGAAGTTTTTTGTTCTTGTTCGTCAGTCCTGTATTCAGGGTCTTGTCGGCGCCATGTTCGACGCGAAGTGTTTGCTATTTGCTCTATAATGCAATGCAAGTCTGGTCACTGCAAATATTGCAGCAGAAGCACCATTCATTGTTGCATACGGACACAAGGTCACCCACGTCTTAGTTGCCCGACACAACGCATCCTCAAAACGCATCACTCGTCTCCACATCCACATCGCCACCCATACCTTTGAAACAGAGCGATACTGATTACGTGCTGCTTGCAACTGCTATTGTATAGGTCAGAAATCGATCTGACACCTTTGTTCCCTGCCGAGCTGTTCTGGATTCAGCATCCCAGCACAACTTCGTCACAGAACGTCTCGCTAACCAGCTTCAGTTGGATCTACGCCATTCGAGCATAGCAGTTTCAGGCATCGCTCAACAAATCAGCTGACATTTTCGCACAATCAGCTAATGGCTCTTATAAAGGATCATTTTCTGCAGTCGTAACGCAGAAAATAATGGATTAATACCACCGGCTGGAAAATACCCAACAACCTCCACCTCGCTGACCCGCTCTTTTACAAGGGTCAAAGGATAGATATGCTTATTAGCGCTGGCATATTCTTCGATTTGCTCTGCTATGGTCATGTTCGACTGGCTAGTCATTTGCCAACGCTCCAGAAGACCAAATTAGGCTGGATAATGTCTGGAAGCTGTGCCGCTCAAAAATACGCATCGTTAGCTGCATCCGTCAAACCCTCAGATGCGCATTCGGAACCGGAACCATTATACGATCTAGTAAAGCAATTCTGGGAAATTGACAACTGTTGCGGCGCTGCAGATACGCTGTCGGAGGAGGATGCTCCATGTGAGGAATTATTTCTCCGCAATTATTCGCGCCTTCAATCAGGCGAGTACTTTGTTCGGCTTCCAGCCAAGGATTGCTTCGATGCACTTGGGGATCGATTTAATGCACTGGAATCGAAGCTGGCGAAAAATGCATCGTTAAAATCGCAGTATGTTGCATTCATGGGAAATTTATTCGTTCTGTGATGCAAGCCTCGCTGCATACGGCACCTGTGTTTATGTGCGATCAGAAGCGCAGAGTGTCTACTCGTCGCATCTTTTATGCTCTAAATCTAGAGTCTCACCACTTAAAACGCTAACAATTCCCAAGCTTGAGCTAGCCGCCGCGCATCTACTATCAGAGCTCGTCTCTAGCACTGCTCAATGCGTACCGCACCCTTGCCAGTTTTATTGTTGGTCTGACTCGACAATTGTACTCTCCTGGATTCGACAAGCTCCATCTGAATTTAATATTTTTGTATCCAACAGAATATCTCAGATTCAGGAGCGCACCGAGGGGATGATTTGGAGCCACGTTCCTACTCACTTGAACCCAGCCGACATATTATCACGAGGCTGCGGAGCACTGGAACTGCTTGAATCGGATCTTTGGCGTGAAGGACCTGCCTTTCTACGCTCATCCTCTTCTGATTGTCCGCCAAATATCTCAACCAGCTCAGACCTACCCGAACGTCGTCGTCATGCCTTAATCGTCACGGACAAGCTGGATATATCGTACAGATGCAAGTACCAAAAATCCTTTGGCATAAATTGGTTCGCCCAGCTCAAGACGAAGGATCTGGTCAATCTAATGGCCCACTCACAGTCGACGACATTAAGGCAGGCAAATACAAATTGTCCACTTCGCCGAGGAGCACAAGGATCTGCTTAAATGGAAGCGCGTATCACCGAAATCAAAGCTCACATCGCTAAATCCGATTATGGACAGCTCCGGATTAATTCGCGTTGGTGGACGCCTTTAGAATTCGTTCTTTGACTACGAGGCAAGCCAGCTCAGCACCCCGTCACCATCTCCATCATAGCTCACTTCCACCGCAAGTTTCTACACAGTGGACTACAAAGTTTGCTGGCCGCACTGCGACAACGAAGTCAAAAGTCAGGAACAGGCTTTTTCACCAAGGCATTACATTTGGAATTAGTGGAGGATCTGTCAACCGCATCGTTTATCGCCGCATTAAAGCGATTCATCGGCATCAGAGGCAAGCCCAATTCAGTCTGGTCTGACAATGCAACAAACTTTGTTGGAGCACGGAACGAACTGATCGAGTTGAAGCTACTGTTTTTCAGCGACCCTCAAATAAAGGAGCTTTCAAACTTTTTCCTTTCGAGTGGAATCAACTGGAACTTTATTCCGCCTCGGTTTCCTCATTTTGGTGGTTTGTGGGAGGCCGCATGGTGCTCTTGGCAACTGCTGTAATCAACGTTAGAAGTCGTACTGGAGTTTTAGT
>JAWNNS010000503.1:0-75930 GCA_035044605.1 Scaptomyza cyrtandrae | reverse complement strand
AGGGTGCACGCGCTGGCTCCGGCTTTTTGATCGGTAGAAGAAGCAGGTTCCATTTCTTTTATTTTCTAATACTATACTCTCGCGGTGCTCATATCATCAATCAATGATTCAACTAAACAGGGGGAAACGGGTGCGGAAACGGAAGGACAAGACTACAGAAACACTTCTCATAATAGTTGTTGGAGGCGACTCTCGTTTGCCGTTTGGCTGCGCTGGACTGATGTTGAGTCCGGCTGTTGCCCACCCTACCATGATCCTCCTATTCCACTACATTATTTGTGGGAGGATCCCTAAGCTAAACGACATTCCAGTTCCTACTTCTCACATTTCTTCGCTGCATGACTCCCAAAAGAAAAAAATTATAGATTCATTTTTAAAATAAGATACAATTATTAAAATTATTATCAATAGGCATTGTTTTTTTTTTTTATTCTACTAGCAGTTAAAAGTAATTATAATTGTTTTTATTTGATTTTTAAACATTTTTATCAAAGCAGAATTAAATTCTTATTTTATAATTTTTATTATCTTCATATTCAAAAACTAAAAAATATTAATATTTATAGCGATACCCGTAGGGATTTCAAATCTTTCTGTTTACGGAAATGGGGTTTTTTTTTTTTTTTTATATATATATTATTCTAGTATTTAGTTATGCATCAAAAAAAGCTCAACTCACTAGGGTTTGTTTTTCCTTAAGTTTAATAATTTACAAAACAATATTTTTTTTTTTTTACATTTTACAAAAGAAATTTATTTATATATATATATTTATTATTTATATATAGTTTTATAATTATTTTTTGGATAAATTTTTATTTTATTTTATTTTATTTTTGTGCGGAAATATTTATATTACTTTATTTACATTATTCCTTTTTTCAATTTGTAATTAAATAGCATATCGCGCAGGCGATTAGAGAATTTTAACGGCATACTTTTAGGCAGAAGACTCGATTATTTATATGCACGACAACAATAGCGCCAGCTTAGAAGCAGCTGCGAGTGGCGCGAGCTTTTATCATACTTTTCACTACTGGACTTGATTTTGGCTGCTCTGGCTTATAATCCTCAAGCAATTTTTCGACATTTGCTTTTAAATTATCGTTTAAATGCGCAATCTCAACTTCTGGAGTTGACTTGTTACGTATGTCGACTGGTAAGAACTGTTGAAAAGCGCTTTGTAATTCAAGAATGCTCGTCCTTTGTGCCTAATGAGCTAACTCATGATTTTGTTTTTCATTATTATACCCTGATCCCATTAAAAATGGGAAAAAAGGGTATAATGGTTGTGTGCAAAAGTATGTAACAGGCAGAAGGAAGCATCTCCGACCCCATAAAGTATATATATTCTTGATCAGCATCAACAGCCGAGTCGATATAGCCATGTCCGTCTGTCCGTCCGTCTGTCCGTCTGTCCGTCCGTCCGTATGTATGAGCCAACCGAACTCAGAGACTATAAGAGCTAGAGACTCCAGATTTGAAACTGAAGCTCGCCTAATCCCTTGCAAACACTGACTGTACGCGTAAAGTATAGGGACCTGGGTATAGTCTAGTCGGGATCTCGACTAGAGCCTTCTTACTTGTTTTTCATTAAGTTTTTCCGCTGCTTGAAAAACTACTCCTTTTCAACTTATCGATGCATTCACCGCATTCAAAGTATCGCAACCGATTACTCCGTCGTACATACTATCTTCTTCACGGACGACATGAAAAAAAATTTTAATTGGAACACCATCAAGACTTGTCGAAACTATGAAAGAACCCAAAGTGTAAACCTTTTTCCCACCAATACCAAGCAATTCTTTTACATTCGACTTAAGAGCAACTGGGTAAACTTGCTTGTAAATTGTTTCCCGAATAGTATTATTACAACCAGTCCTTACTAACCACAAAAAATAAACCGGATCAATTTACAAACCAAGCAACCGAAGCAAGAAGGAGATGAATGCTAGATGCTGGACGCTAGGCAACTTTCTTCTTGCTTTTGACACTTTAAACTGACGCAATATGCGGCATGGAATAAGACGAGGCTTCCTGCTGCAATGAAAATTAAGCAAGTTAAGTAAGTTAATGGCAAGTAAGCGACGAAACAAAAACAAACAAGTAAAACGACTAGATACCCTGAACCTGAAATTGACGTGTACAGTGCTTGCAAGTATGTGTGTGTGCTTATGTACGCACATACTACATACTGCATACTCAACTTCAATGCACCATATCTCCGGTGTCTCACGGTGTTTCACAGATTTTCATTGTTTAGTTTAATAGTTCAAATGCAATCTCAAAACTTTCAAAATTCAAGATTTTGTTGTTATCGATCCCATGTGTATATCGGAAACGGGATGAGTTATCGAAAGTCGAAAATCGGTTAAGAAACACCGGAGATATGGAACATTGAAGTTGAGTATGCAGTATGCGCGTATACACATACACACATGCTTGGAAGCACTGACTGTACGCGTAAAGTATAGGGTTCAGGGTATCGTCTAGTCGGGATTTCTCGTCTAGAGCCTTCTTACTTGTTTTTACAGCATTTGTCTGGCTTTAAAGTACTAAATTTTTTGTAGTTGTAGTGCGCTTGGTTTTAATTGTGCCACAAACTATGCAACGGAATAATTCCGCCATTGGCTGGCGCCATCTATATTCCGTGGTCAGCGCCACCTATGGCTATTCAGCTGATAAGGTGAGCGCTGATAATTATAGAAATGCAACACTTGCGTTGCTCGGGTCACCACCGATCGCGAGATGGGGCTTCATCCCGTATGCGGGTCGTGGCCTCGCTCTCTTTGAATTTTGACCGTCGCGACCGGCAGTCGTGTGTTACGTGCGTTAATAAACTTATACAAGGAATTTTCTTTTCTCCTCGTGCAAGTGATAACCTTAAGATGCCATAATTAAATCGCATCCACGAAGCCGAACAATTTAAAATAAGTCCTTGCGGACTGACAAAATATATCGCCTTAAACTGAGTAATTCAAAAAAAAAAAAAAAAAATAATAATCTTAACGAATAAATTAGTGTTTAGAAAAAAAAAACCTCACCACACCTTTTTCACAGTGCAGGCAGCTCCGTTAGGATTATTATTATTTTTAATATTTTTTTTTTTTTTTTTTTTAACACTAATTTATTCGTTAGGATTATTATTATTTATTATTTTATTTTTATTTATTTATATATTATATTTCATTTATATATAAATATATATTTATTTAGTTATTCCATTTGCATTTATTTATTTTAATTTTTTTTTCCAACTTAAACTTATGTGGATAAAATGGCTTCCGCTTATGAGTTAATTAAACTGAGGGTATTTATATAAGGAAAAAATATTTTTGCGATTCATCCGCCTTGGGGTGGGTGATGCTGATCGTTGGTAGGGAACCAAAACTGCCGACTACCGTTTTAGCGGAACTGCTGTGGCACATTTTTCATTAAGTCGGAATGCGGTCCGAGGTTCATATCCTCGTGGGGGTAGTAAGCACATCGGTTTTTTTCTTGTTTTTTTTCTGTTTGATTTTTTTTTTTTCTTGTATCACTCAGTCTTAGGCGATATATTTTGTCAGTCCGCAAGGTTATGTTCGGTCGCTCCGCGAGGCTATGCACTTGCACTTGTTTTCTTTCTTTTTTTTTTGTTGTCTTTGTTGGGTTCAGTGACTTATACCTGCCGTTAATCTCTTTTGTGCATTTCGTTTATCCGTTTTTTCGCCAACAACATACATACGTGCATATTCGACAGTGCTGATCGCGTGAGTCTATCGTGACTAACGTTAAAAAATGTCTGTGAGTGAATATAATCAAAACGCGGCTCCGCCCTCTGACTTTGACCTTTACAAAGCAAAATAACTCGGCAACTTAAGGCATTAAACGCGTTTTTAACTGCGGAGCAGCTCATGCATTTTGATGAAGCTGAACTGCAGGCTCGACTGGATCTAATCAGCGAAATGCGGTCCAGCTTTGATGCCGCGCAATCGAGCCTTGAGAGGATTAATCTCATGGAGCTGACCACGGACGCAAGGCCACAATTCGACCAACTCAGCTGCGAGGTATCATCAAAGCTTTCTCACGAGCTCACCAGTCTGCGAAACACTTCCTTGCTCCATTCAACAACAATTCGGCGTAATACGGACGAGCAAATTGTTAGCTCAATGTGGGCAGCGCGCCTCTCTAGGCTACCCCAACTCCAACTTCCACGTTTTGGTGCATACATCGACTGGCCCGATTTTATAGCCAATTACAACACCGTCGTCGGCCAAAACGAGGAATCATGCAACGTGGAAAAGTTTCAGCATCTGCGATCATGCCTTACAGGATTAGCTTTGGAAGCGATTCGCGCTTTCGAACCAACGGCAGATAATTATGACAAACTAATGGAATTGTTAATAAATCGTTTTGTCAATAAATTGTTGCGTTTTCAGGCACACGTACGGTCAATATTTAGGCTCTCAGGTGTTGAAAGGGGTTCGGCAAGCAGTCTGCGTCAATTAAGTGACAACATCAATTCGCATCTACGCGCGTTGCGCACACTGGCATCTGCTCAGGAAATAATAGATAGATTGCTGATTCACCTCACCACATCTAAATTGGATTGGATCAAGCCACGCAGGAGAAATTTGAAGAAGCATTGCCCCTGAAAGGTCTGCCGAAATGGACCGACATGGCTACATTTTTGGAAAAGAGATGCCGCATGATGGAAAACTTGGAATTCGCAATGGCAACGCACACACCTGGCAAGCAGTTGGGTAAGCCTATCGTACAAGTTTGCAACGCGCTAGTAATAAACAAAACTCAATCTTGTGTCCTATGCGAATCTGCTGAGCATTATCTATCAAGATGCCCACGTTACATAAATTTAGCTCCCACCCTGCGCTACAAAGAAGCTAAGAGGCTGCAGCTCTGCCTAAACTGCCTTCGCAAAGGGCTGTAGCATACAACGTGTAAAACGAAAAGATGGAAGATTGGAGTAATATTAGAAGGGGTGCACGCGCCACTACATTATTTGTGGGAGGATCCCTAAGCTGAACGACCTTCCAGTTCCTACTTCTCACCTTTCTTCGCTGCATGACTCCCAAAAGAAAAAAATTTTAGATTCATTTTTAAAATAAGATACAATTATTAAATTTATTACCAATAGTAAAGTAAAGTAATTATAATTGTTTTTATTTGATTTTTAAACATTTTTATCAAAGCAGAATTAAATTCTTATTTTATTTTATAATTTTTATTATCTTCATATTCAAAAACTAAAAAAAATTAATATTTATAGCGATACCCGTAGGGATTTCAAATCTTTCTATTTACGGAAATGGGGTTTTTTGTTTTTTTTTTATATATATATTATTCTAGTATTTAGTTACCAGCGGCTCGCTCTTGTAGTAAAACGGTCCACAGTAGTCCACTCCAGTGACAACGAAAGGATGCGAGCCACTACTACGATCGCGGGGAAGATCAGCCATGATTGTCTCAGCCAGGACCGGTTTAGCTCGAAAACACATAATGCATTTTGTTGTTACGCTGGAGACAGTCTTACGCCCCCCAATAGGCCAATAGTGGAGCCGAATATGAGCAAGCAGAGAACGAGGTCCGGCATGCAGCTGACGCCTGTGAACATGCATGATAATGGCGCGTGTGACAGGATGATGACTCGGAAGTATAATCGGATGCTGAGCATCGAAATCCAGGCTCGAGTGCTTCAGACGGCCACCAACACGAAGAAGTCCAAACTCATCGATGAATGGGTTAAGCGAGGCAATAGAGCTGGATGATCTGATCGTCCGTCCGTCTTGAAGAGCCTTATACTCATCACTCAGATCCGCCTTCTGGATGCTCCGCAAGAGTAGTTGAGTGCCCTTGTGTATCCAATCTACTGTTAGACTGGGATGCCTGATGCGATTCCGAAATTTATATATATAGCCGAAGACACGACGCAGGTTATGAAAGGAATTTGCAAACTTGCATCCTAAGCTGACATCAGAGCATCTAGGGATAGCAACTACCACCCTTTGCCGCAGCTCAGGAAGCATACGGGCCGGTAAACATGATGCGGGCCAGTCGCACTCTCCTTTGGTTAAGAAATCGGGACCATGAAACCACAACGATGGTTCTAAAAGGTCGCTGGGAAGTGCTCCTCTAGAAAGAATGTCTGCCGGGTTGCATTCCGTCGGTACGTAGCGCCATTCCATTCCTGTCGTTAGCTCCTGTATTAAAGATATGCGATTAGCCGTGAACGTTTGGAAGCGTGAAGGCTCATCTCGTATCCAGGATAAAACAACTGCCGAATCCGACCAACAATAGTATCTACAGTTAAATAAATTCATTTGAGCTACTTCGCGATAAGTTGAGATAGAAGTGCAGCAGCAGATAATTCCAGCTTTGGTACTGTGAGAGTTCGTAAGGGTGCCACTCGAGACTTAGAGCACAACAAATGAGCTATGCGCCGTCCCTCTGTTATGGACACAACGTAAATGCATCCACCGTAAGCCTCAATGCTCGCATCACTAAAACCATGAACTTCGATGATGCCCTTTGAAACAATGACCAGTCGAGGGAGTTTTATTTGCTCTGTGTTGCAAATACCGGCACACAAGCTGTTCCAAGAACAGTGCAAAGAAGCAGAAAGACTCTCATCCCAATCCAATTGCTCTCTCCAAATGTGCTTCAAAAAGATCTTGGCCTTGGCTACCACGGGTCCGATAAGTCCAAGCGGGTCATAGAAACGAGCATGAAACGAACCGCCAGAAAGGAAGCTGGCTTTGTGCCATAGGTGACGGTATCCAGCTTGAAAACTCGAATTTCCTGATGAGGCGAATCACGCCACAAGATGCATTGCAAATAGGAACCGGGTTCAGCCATCCTAACACACCTATACATTTTGCAAATGTCACCAGTCAGGGCTATTGGGAATGTCCTAAACTGCAACAGTGTAGCGAACAGCTTGCGTTGAATAGTTGGGCCTGCCATGAGGATTTCATTCAGGGAATAACCAGACCAAGACACGGCCGAACCATCAAAAACAACTCTAAGCTTAGTTGTTGAGCTGTCTTCCTTGAGAACACAATGATGAGGAAGATAATACTTGCAGCGACTTAGCATGTGCGACTCCACAAGAGACATGTGATTCAAATCCACATACTCCTTGATAAATGCTGAATATTGTGACTTCAAACCAGGATGACGCTCTAATTTGCGCTCCAGGTTGCAAAAACGACGATATGCCTGCTGATATGAATCTCCAAGTAGATCCACAGTATGCTTGACTGGAAGGCGAACCGAATATTCGCCAGTGTCCAAACGAGCAAAAGTTTGTTTAAAATGCGCTTCACAATCGAGTTCCTCCTTGGTAGATTCGTTGACTAAACGAGAACACGATTCTACCTCCCAAAACCGACGAACGATTTCATCAAGCGTGTGATCTGGGCTAGGATTTGGCATCAGAGCCGAGCTAGTGACCATCAATGAGGCAGGGCTCGCTGAAGAAGTTCCTCCTGTCACTATCCAGCCCAATTGAGTTTTTTGAAGAATGGGCAAACCAGGAGCGATTTTGATTTGACCGACACACAACAATTCAAAAAACAGGCCAGCTCCAATTAACAAATCAATTTTGTGCGCCTTAAAGAACTCTGGATCAGCCAAGCGAATATTTGAGGGTATATTCCAGAGCTCAGTGCTAATATCGTAGCTAGGCTGATTTCCAGTTATAGACGGAGCTAAGAGAACTGAGATGTTGGCAGAGTACGCAGATGCTAGCGATTGATATATCGGCTGAATAGCCTTCTGAGGCAACAGTAGACTCCCCCAATCCTGAAATCAAAGTAGGTGAGCGATGCTTTCGCAGTTGGAGGTGTTGAGCTAAACGAGACGTAATAATGTGCACCTGCGAACCAGATCAAGTAGCGCTCGGCAAGGGACTAAAACTCCAGTACGACTTCTAACGTTGATTACAGCAGTTGCCAAGAGCACCATGTCTTGACTAAGATTTTGGGCTACAAGGGTTGCAGAAGGGTTTGCAGCAGGCGGATGCGGAGCAAAGTTAACTTGAGAGCCGTCAATCTGATTCTCAAAATGCAGAAGCGTATGATGCTTGGCCTTGCAACGGTGGCAGGTAGTGGAGCTGCACTCCTTTAACCGATGACCTTTACACAGGCAATTGATGCAAAGGTTGAGCTTCTTTACCTCTCGTAGACGCAGTTGCGGAGACAGATTTCCAAAACGGGAACAGTTGTAAATTAAGTGGCCAGAGGTCTCACAAAACACACATTTATTTGTGTTGGAGTTAGTAGCAACAAAGGCCTTTCTACTGGTGTTAACGATTTTGCTACTTTTTCCCACCTTAGAGCTAGGCGTATACGTTGCCATAGCGTGTTCCACATTTTCCAACCTCTGACATCTTCGATCCAGAAATGCCATGAACTTCTCGAATAGTATCCATCGGTGCTGTCTCCTCCCAACTGGTCTGCGTTGCCTTGTCCACTTTCTGCAGCAAACTGTGCACGATAATGAAACCCGCAATCTGCTCAACGTTGCCCAGGCTTTGTAGCGCGCGAATGTTGGCGTTAACCGTATCCGAAAGGGTTCGAAGTTTTAGTGCTGACGACGACTCGATGTAATCTAAACCCAAAATCTCCGTGACATGTGCTTGGAACATGAGACGCTTGTTGTTAAACCGTTTTTTAAGGAGCTCCAATGCAACTGGATAGTTAGCGCTGCTGATTTCCAACGAAGAAACACTATCTAAGGCTGATCCTTTCAGACACGATCGCAAGTGCTGAAACTTCTCCACATCCGAAAGTCCTGAGTCCGCATCAATGATTGAAGAGAACATCGCTATGAACTCTGCAAACTTTGTATACCCTCCACTAAACTCGGGCAGCTTGATTTCAGGCAACCGGATTCTGCCTTGAGACAATGTGTGATTGTCACCACATGTATCTTGCCTCATAGTCGAACACAACGGCGATGATAACTTTCGCTTGTCAATTTCGCGTCGCAAGCCGGTTTCGACTAATATTGAGAAGTCATCAAAACATGCCCGTAACTCACTCCCGATTTCATCATAATCCAGCTCCTCCAACGCGTCATGCATATTGTAAAATGCCTGCTGAGCCCTTTCCAACGCCTTAAGCCGAACAGCCAACTCTTGTTCGCTGAGATGCACAATTTGCTCCGGAGCAATTGCTTTGGCCATCCGTTTTACTTGCTCATCAATAGCTTTGGCCTTGGCTTTGTAAAACGGGGCACCAGGAGACTGAACGGCAGCCGAATTATGCATTTTTAAATATTCAATTGAGGGCAATGTCAATGTCAATTTGAGGGCAAAACACTTTTTTCACAAGCGCAAGCAAAACGAAACGGGAAAAGCAATAACAATGCAGAAACGGCTGCTGCAACTGTTTAAGCAAACGCGATAAGGGAATCGACTGCGCAAGCGCCAATGCAGGTCAAACACCTGAACCGAAAGTGAGCACAAAACGAACCGAGAATAGCGAAGACGACGAAAGAGCGCGAGCGCGAGGTTTATTAACTCTATACTTTAAATAATTGGTATTTATTTAAACAAACAGAGCTAATGTGCATCACGTCGGGGTCACCAAATGTTGAGCTATTGAGCTTTTTCAATAGCTATCGAATTGTTCACAATGAATTAATAAAAATGCACCGAAATTTGCATTTGTATAAATGTAGTTTATTTGCCTTCGTGGCCAAACTTAAAATAGTTATAATTTGTTAATTGTAAGCTCCGAGTTGAGCTGTGCAGGTTTAGTAAACGAATTATATTTTGGCAAGCGGTGTCGAATACCGCGCCGCGACTTGAATTCCCGATCGATTAAACAGAACTGATTAGCTGCCGAATTGCAGCTGCTGCTTGCGCTCAGCTAAGGCCAAGGGCAAGCAACCGAAAATATGATACAAAGAAAGTCCGATGAGCATATGCAAAACAACAGTTATGATAGTTACGTTAATTTGCTCTTATGCTGCGCAGAGCATAACTTATCGAAAGGTTAAATATTAAGAGCGAAGCTGCTTTAGTTGTTGTTTGGCGCGGATACATGCGTAACCAAACAACTCCAAATAGACTAGATAGATACTGAGAGCATGATTAACAAGGACGAGGTTATGGTTGGCGACATTAGCCGTTTTCGTTGAACGGGAGGCGCATCAGTTTCATCTGTGCCCTCGGTCTCCTTGATGGGGCGTTTTTTGGCCATATCTTCTGGGAACAACGGGGCAAGCCTGGTTATAGGGCGTTTGTAGATGCCTGAGGCAGTGCGTACGATGCGTCCCATTGGCCAACTCATCACAGGTATGTTGTCTTCCTTGACTAGAACAAGCACACCTTCCTTGATATTGGGATTGGCGGCCTTCCACTTATGTCTGGCTTGCAATTCTTGCAAATATTCTTCCGACCATTGTCTCCAAAATCCTTGCTTGAGCCTGGATACTAGTTCCCACCGTTTTAGTAACGAACTTTCGTTGCGGTGTGTGTTGACATCGGAGGGAGCAGTCAGCGTTTCAACAATCAGAAAATGTGCTGGGGTAAGGGCTGTGTTATCCGTAGGGTCGTTTGACATTAGTGTAATTGGACGAGAGTTTAGAATCGCTTCAATTTCGATGATCACCGTATTTAATTCTTCGAATGTTAGAGATGCGGTATTTGTCGTGGTAACCAAAAGACGTTTTGCAGACTTGACTGCAGCTTCCCATAGACCTCCAAATGATGGCGCTCTTGGCGGTATGAATTTGAAAGCAACTTGTTTTTCGTTGCAATGATTGATGATCTCAACCTGAGCCCTTTCGCCAAATATTGATCCTCCCAGTTCCTTTAGTTGGTTGTTTGCTCCAACAAAGTTGGTGGCATTGTCACAATGAATTATTTGACATTTTCCGCGGCGGCTAAGGAAGCGCCGCAGGGCTCCTAGAAAGGCATTTGTGGTCAGATCGCTAACCAGCTCGAGATGGATCGCTTTAGTGGAGAAGCAGCAGAATACGGCTAAGTATGCTTTATCTGGTCATTTTCCGCGAACTTTATGATGAATCCAGATTGGTCCGCAATAGTCCACGCCTGTAGTGAGGAACGGGCGTGTTGGTGTCACTCGATCGGCTGGCAAATTGCCCATAATTTGGTTCATTAACTTGGGTTTTGCCTTGTTGCACTTCACACAATTGTGAACGATGTTTCTCGACATAGTTTTGTCGTTAATTATCCAATATTCTTGTCTAGCAATTGCTTGGCTTGAGCACCGCAGTGCATGTTGTCTTCATGCAGTTCTCGCAATATCATCTTTACTATTGGATCGTTATAAGGCAGCAAAATCTGGTGCCTTGCATTATACGGGAGTGGGGCTTGCTCCAATGTACCTCCAACTCGCATGAGTCCATCTGAGCCTTGTAATGGTGACAACAATGAGATAGGACTCTTTTTATCCACTGTGTTGTGGCGCTTCAAAATTTTAAAGTCAGCTGTAAATTCAGCTTGCTGTATTGTCTGTAGAATTATATTGCGCGCGCGGTCCAGTTCTATTTTACACAGCGTGGTAGTTGCTGATCTGTATCGCTTGTAGCAGAATCGCAACATGTAAGCTACAATGCATTGTAACTTGAAGAATGAGTTGCTGTGTCGACAGGTATACAATTCTTCGCCTATTGTTGATATAGATGCCGCTAAGCTTACATGCTTTGTTTTCCTCTCCAGATCGCTTGGAGAGATGATGGGAGGGGCTGTCCATTTGTCTGGAGTACCATGCAAGAATAGTGGTCCATAGAGCCATAGACTGTGCTCGGGTAATTTTCGTGCAGATATTCCTCTTGAAAGCACATCTGCTGCGTTGTTGGCAGACGATACATGCCGCCAATTATTTTGACTTGTCACTGCCTGAATTTTCGCTTTTCGGTTGGCCACGAACGTATGATATGTTGAAGACGGTGCTTTGATCCATGAAAGAACAACGGTAGAATCCGACCAAAAATATCCTGGCACTGCGGTGGCGTCAAGGTTGAGATCGCGTCGAACCCTGTCTGCGAGCTCAGCACCCAATAATGCAGCACATAGTTCTAGACGAGGTAGTGACTGTTTTGCGGTTGGAGCCACTCGAGAGCATAATAAACGCACAGATATTTGCTTGTTTTTGTACGTTGCGCGCACATATATTGCTGCTCCATATGCCTGTTCTGACGCATCCACAAATGTGTGCAATTCCTTCGAGACTGGAGTTTTTGCATCGTATATGTGTCTTGGAACTTGCATTGAATTGAGGCTTTGCAAGTCCTCTCTATAATCCTTCCACTCGTTCTGAAGATTCGTAGGTAGTTCGTCATCCCAATTGAGTTTTTATTTTCAGAGTCATTGCATAAAGATTTTTGCCTTCACCACGACTGGAGCGAACAAGCCTAGAGGGTCGAAGACCTCTGCCAGCTCCGAGCAAACAACACGCTTTGTCCACCGGTTTGCTGTGCTGTTTTGTGTGCGGCCGCAAAGTTTATAAATTTTTGGCATCTAAATAACACCTAATGTCTTAACACTGTAGTGCTCCAGTGTTTCGTCAAGCTTAATGTCGCTTACAATGTCGTCCTTGGGAATTCCTTTAAGAATTTGCTCATTGTTTGAGCACCATTTGCGTAGTTTGAATCCGTTAGGGAGCAGTATTTTAACCAACTCCTTTCAAATTTGTATTGCTTCTCGTATTGAGTCTGCTCCTGTGAGGCAATCATCTACGTAGAAGTCATCCCTTAAGCAGATGATTTTTATGGTGATCTGCTGAGATGAAGTGAGGCTAAGTGATTTAGACACTTAGTTGCTAAAAACGGAGCCGCTGCAGTTCCATATGCAACCGTTATTAATCGATAGTATTTCAACTCATCATTTAGATTATTCCTCCAAACTATCATTTGATTAAATTGGTGTTCAGGGTTTATCCACATTTGGCGATACATCTTTTCGATGTCTGCCGTAAATACGTATTTATGTGTTCTGAATCTCAGTAGAATTGACATGAGATCACTTTGCACCGTGGGTCCTACTTGCAGTATGTCATTAAATGATTTTCTTGTTGACGTGTTACAGGATGCATCAAAAACCACTCTTAGCTTTGTGGTGCTGCTGTCAGGTTTCAGCACACAATGATGAGGGATGAAATAATGTTTTGATGGAAGGAGTTTTCGAGGAACAGCCTTCATGTGACCTAATTCTTCATATTCATTCATGAAGTCCACATATCTTTTCCAGATTTCTGTATCTGCCCTTTTTTCCAGTGCGAGGAATCTTTTTTCAGCAGTCTCCAACGAGGGCCCCAGGGCTGAAGAATGTTCAGCAAACGGCAATTTTAAGATGAATCTCCCATCTGCAGCAGACTGCAAGTTCGCACTCCTTTTCGGTTGGTGTACGATGCCTTGCTGCTGTTTCCAGGTTGTCTAGGGTCCAGAATCGTTCCATTAGGGTATTCGTTTCTTCTCCTGTAGCTACTGCACAAATGGCTGCTGACATTCTTTGATCCTTTATTTTTCCAGCCACCACCCATCCCAATCTGGTCTTTTGCATGATTGGACCAGACATACCGTCTTTGTTGTTGTGGGAGTAATAGTGCGTAATAGTGTTCCGCACCGATGAGCATGTCGATTTTACCCGGTTTGTTGAATTGGGGATCAGCCAAGGGTAGGGTTGCTGGCATGTTCCAATCTTTTTCATTTATGCTTTGGGCTGGCTGATCCGTAATAATGTGTGGTAGAATAAATGCTTCGATACGCATTGTAAGGTCGTTTTGTAATGACATCACCAATAGGTTTACACGAGCTCTACTTGTCTTTGGTTGTCCACCGATGCCTTCAATTCGTAGTGTGGAGTGGAGTGTAGAAGATAATGAAGAGGCTAGTCGTTCTGATATTACGTTAATCTGTGATCCAGAATCCAGCAAAGCCTTGAAGGTAGCTTCTTGTCCATTATTTCCTTGGACTATTACCTTTGCTGTTGCAAGTAGATTTATGTTTTTGCTACTTGCTGATGCTACAATTGGATTTTGCTTCTCCATTGAAGAATTTTCCAAATGCAGCAGCGTATTGTGCCTTCTTTGGCACTTAAGACATTTAAAGCGACTTGGGCAAGCCTTTGCCATGTGATCTTTTTTGAGGCAATTGACGCATAGTTTTTGTCGTTAAATCCAATTCAATCTTTCAGCGGCTGTCCTTGCACGGAAATTGTTGCGTTGAAATTATTAGACTTCTTGCAATAGAGACAATCCTTCCTTGTAGTTGAAGAAGATGCACAAGTTGTTCCCGTCGAGTCTCTTTTGGCATTGATGTGTGTTTTGCTTCCGCTAGCTAAAACACGAACTCTTTGTTCGAGAAACTGGAGCAGAGTGTCCAGTTTTTGTATTTGCTTCGAATTGCTTATTGATTGCTAGTACAGTGTCTTATTTGTGCTGACGAGCTTATTTCGTATGACCGCTATTAATATTGGGTCCCACGTTGAGATGTCCAATCCGAGTCCCTTGAGAGATGCGAGGGACTCCAAGGTGACTATGTATAGTTCTTTGAGCGACTTTACATTGTCTTTGATGGTTTGTTGCATCAAAAATCGGTTAAATACCGTTGATGCTATGTCTCTTGGGTTATCGTACGCGTCAACCAAGATGTTCCATGCGTGGAGGTAGTTATCCTCTTTCAAGTCGATTTGGCGGATTAATCTTTCTGCCTCACCGATCACGCTAGTTTTAAGATACCACATTTTCCGGATTGTCGGCATGTTGGTATTGTGTACCATGGACACAAACATATCAAAGAATTGTGAAGAATTTTTATGCGAGGCAAGGTTATGTCATTGGTGCACTTCATGCCGTTTTTTGATTCTAGTGACCCTTGTACATCAATTTCTGCCTGTATATACTCCTTTGAATCATACCCATTTCTTCTGGGTTTTCAACTTCTTCATACAGTCGAAAATGGACGTCTTGAATTTGAGCCCATAGATTCTTTATGAGCTCTAGTGCTGAGTGCTCAATAGCAGTTTTTTGGTGCAATGCGCGATATAAGGATGTGATCATTGCACCTTGTCGTCGGCACAACGCAATCACCTTGGGTTCCAGGGTTGTTTGCTTACGCTGTTCATCGCCAATCTCAAGCTTCTTGCTTGTGTCTTGATTTGTGGTCTCAGCGTAATTTTTGATTACTTCTAAAAACTTCAGAACGTTTGTTCGTATGTCCTCATAGAAGGCGAAGTATCCATGATTTTGTGATAGCCCGCCAGATTTTCTTATGGCGTCATCATTTTGCTGGACAATGTTCCATTTCTCATTCAGAGAATCCGCTTTAATTTTGTGGTAGCCGGACTTAGACTTTCTACCAGTGGAGTCCTTTTTGTAGTTAGATATCAGCCTTTGAATCTGATTGCTGACATCTGGCTGGACATCAAGTAACTCATCGGTGGTTTTTCTGATGCCATTTTTAACTGATTTTTTGTCGCTTGTTGGATTTGTACAGATATGTATTTTGACTTTGTAAAAATGCTGTGGTCGTTTATCTAACGAGAGCAACTGGATCCTGAAGTGTCGCCTAGTAGACAACTTCAGTGATGGTGGTTGTAGTTGGTTACACTAACACAAGTATTGCATAATGTGTTAGCTGGTTTAAAGTCTCCTTTTGACTGTCGCCTTGTTGACAACTTTAATTAAGGATTTGGTCCTTTTGTCGCCTACTAGACAACTTCAGTAAGGGATTCGGATGAGTTAGTTATCCTTTGTCGCCTAGTTGATTCAGATATCCACTCGTCGGGGTCACCAAAATGTTTTTGTATGTATGAAGGGAAGTATTCAGTACATAAACTGACTACTAAGTGGCGTCGCAACTGGCACTTGTAACTAGGTGGACTACGGAGAGGGAGGTCCTTCGATGCGCACAGTAAGTGCGATGGTAGAAATGAGTGAATAGTATTGAATGCGGTGATGCTAAGACACTAAAACAATAACTTTATTAACGAAAAAGTCACAATATTTATAGGAAAAATAGCTTAGTTTACATGTTCATGTTGTCAGTTAAATTGGGTTATTGAGTTCTCAGCAATTGCTTGCTTATGCTGAATTGCATATTTTGCAACTACCGGGTTGGCAGACCGCTGCGCTAATAACGCATATTGTGCAGTTAGCGATTTTCTGTGTAGTCAGCGATATTTTGTCGTTAAGAGTTTTCTGACCTATGGTATCGAATACAAGTTTAATTGTGTCATCAAATATGTGGTAATGTGTATGGTTTTGAAATTGTTTTAATTGTGTTGACAAATGTGTAGCGTTTCTTATATAATTGGTTTATGCTTTATGATTTAAATGCGTGTTGACTTGTATGCACCTAAACAAAAGGCTTACTAATATTATCGGCAAAAAACGTTCTTTGTGAAACAAAGGGCAACCGAAAATTGTGTATGTCACAAGCTAAGAATGAGTTGTATAATTGGCATGGCTATGGTTGTTTAAATGTGCAAAGTCTGCGTAAACTTAAGAATAAGGAGAATAAGTGTAAACTAAAGCCATTCGAAAAATCGCAAAGAAGGGCAACTGAGTTATTGGATATGTTGCATAGTGATGTGTGTCGGCCTATAAGTAAGGCATCAATTGGCGGAAGCAGCTATCTCACTGTAATAAATGACAAGAGTCGGTTTATACTTGTGTATTTTATAAAGCACAAATCAGAGATGAGCAAATTATTGCAAGATCAATTTGTAATGCTGGAGAGTCAAAAAGGCTTGAAAGGGAAGTGTATAAGGAGCGATAACGGTACTGAGTACATCAATAAAGATTTTGATGAGTATCTTATATCTGCGGGCATCTGTCGGCAGCTGACGGTTCCATACACTCCACAACAAAACGGAGTAGCTGAACGCTTTAAAAGAACCCTAGTTGAAATGGCAAGAACAAGGCGACATATCAGGATAAAAGTGTGCTCTCGTTAGATAAACGACCACAGCACTTATAAAAGTCCATCAAGCGACAAAAACAAAAACTGATTAAGAAACCGATACACCAATACATATCTGTAAAAGTCCAACAAGCGACAAAAATCACCATGTAAGACATCGACATGTTGCAAGTAGGACCTACGGTACAAAGTGATCTCATGTCAATTCTACTGAGATTCAAAATACATAAGTACGTATTTACGGCAGATATCGAAAAGATATATTGTCAAATATGGATAAACCCTGAACACCAATTTAATCAAATGATAATTTGGAGAAATAATCCAAACGATGAGTTACAATATTATCAATTTAAGGCGGTCACATATGGATCAGCATTGGTTCCGTTTTTGGCAACTAAATCACTTAGCCTCACTTCATATAAGCAGATCACCATTAGGATCCTTTGCCTGAAGGGATGACTTTTACTCCCAAGGATGACATAGTAAGCGATGTTAAGCTTGACGAGACACTGGAACACTATTGTGTTAAGACATTGGGCTTTATTTTGATGCCAAATAGGGATCAACTTTGCGCCCGCACACAAAGCATCACAGAAAAAAGATTACAAAACGTGTAATTTGATCGGAGCTGGCACCAGTCTTCGAACCTCCAGTTAACGAAAGTTACACGAGCACAGTCTATGGCTCTATGGACCTCTCTTTTTGCATGGCACTCCATACAAATGGATAGCCTCTCCCATCTTCTCTCCGAGCAACCTGGAAAGGGAAACAAAGAATATAAGCCTAGCTGCAACTCAATCAACAATAGGCGAAGAGTTGTATACCTGTCGACACACCAACTGGTTTTTCAAGTTACAATGCTACAAGACATACAGATCAGCAACGACCACGCTGTGTAAAATGGAACTGGACCGCTCGCAATATAATTCTACAAACAATACAGCAAGGTTAATTTACAGCTAACCTGAAAAGTTTGAAACGCCACTACACAATGGACAAAATTAGTTCTGTATTATCGTTGTCACCGATACAAGTAGATTGATTGATTGATTAAATGAAGATAATGTTACAAGAGCTCCATGAAGACAATGTGCACTGCGGTGCTCAAGCCTTACGTCCTGCTGGACAACAATATTGGATCCTGAACAACCAAACTATGTCGAGAAACATCGTTCACAGCTGTGTTAGCGACCTGATTACAAATGCCTTTCTAGGCGCTTTCTAAGCCGCCGCGGCAGATGTCAAACGATTTACTGTAACAATTCCACAAACTTTGTTGGAGCAAACAACCAACTAAAGTAACTTGGAGGATCAGTAGTTGTCGAGAAGGCTCAAGCCGAGATAATCAATTACTACAACAACAAACAAGTTGCCTTCAAATTCATACCGCCACGAGCGCCTATGGGAAGCTTCGGCCAAGTCTCCAAAAAGTATACTGGTTAACACAACAAACAACACAACGCATCTTTAACATTCGAAGAAATAAAGCGACTAAAACTACTTGAACAGCAGGTTTCTATCATTAGGCATGCCAGAGGAAAATACACTGGTGCGCTTCTCATGGAGACCTACCTGGCGTTTTCAGCTCGTCTAACACCGCTATCTTTCAACCCCTTCAACGCATGCAATCAGACTTACTGGAATTCGCCACCGTAAAATAAGCCTAAAATTAATTTTTACTGATCAATTGAAGAAACAATTGAATCAAATACGGGATCATTTTCCGCCAGATCAAAGCATCTAACGTTATTTACTTTTACAGAATTATGCGAGCAGAAGGCACAGTCACCGACATTCAGGTAATATTTAAAATACTAAAAATTAAATTATAGCTGTAAACAACCACACAACAGATGATTTAACAATCGATGTGAGTTTCAACAATTCGGTCAATTCGTAAACTATCTTAACTAGTCCCAAGCAAGCATTATCGTCTAAGATAATCTGCATATAAGAGTCTTAGTATATTCATACAAGTCTGTTCACTCATCTCTACTATCGCACTTACTGTGTTCAACGAAGGAACTCCCTCTCCGTAGCCCAACTAGTAACAAGTGCTAGTTGCGACGCCTTTTAGTAGTCAGTTTATGTGCTGACCGCTTCCCATATAATATTCACAAATACTATTCCCACTTACCAATATTTTTCTACCGCTAAATATTTTATTAAAGCTAATCTTTTTAGTACCGCTCATAGAGTCAAAATTTTAGAAGCCATCTGTTTAAAGGAGGCATTTTTATACCCTGATCCCATTAAAAATGGGAATAAAGGATATAATGGATTTGTGCAAATGTATGTAACAGGCAGAAGGAAGCATCTCCGACCCCATAAAGTATATATATTCTAGATCAGTATCAATAGCCGAGACGATGTAGCCATGTCCGTCTGTCCGTCCGTCTGTCTGTCCGTATGTATGAACGCGTCGATCTCAGAGACTATAAGAGCAACAGACTCCAGATTTGGAACTTAAGCTCGCCTAATCCCTAGGCAGTAGAATTATGTTTTAGATTTTCGATATTTCTTACCGTTTTCGATATACATATGGGATCGATAGCAACAAAATCTTGAATTTTCAAAATTTTGAGACGGCGTTTGAAATATTAAACACAATAATGACAATCTGTGAAATTTTTATGAAAATCGGTTAAGAAACAAAGAAACACGTCTGCCAGTCCGATGCGTGTTAGCCATTTAGCGCCTCTACCACACAATGAGGCGTCTCAACATCTTCCGCGCTTAGATTGTTGAGGACCTGGTAAATTTTTCTAGCTTGACCTGTACAGATGATTTTGGGACAACCTGGCCCACGTCATCATCCTCGTCTAGAACACTGACGCAAACCTGGATGTCATACTTCTCGTCTAGATCACTAGAGCTGACAAATGGCTCTTCCTCCTCTCCTTTATTGCCTATATTGGCTTGAGCTGGAACTGTTTCGTTGTCCACCTGCTCTGGAAGTGCCTTATTTGACTCAAAGCTGATTTTGACGATAGCACAATTGTCATTTAGTTGTTCGTCTTGGTAATCGGCAAATTCACTTTCTTCAAACTTAACGTCTCTACGCTTTATTAAACGCCGCGTAGACAACTTAAATAGGTGGTATGCCTTCGATGCATAAGAGTATCTAACCATTATGTACGCATTGCCTTTTGCTGCGAATTTACCTCCTTCTATCTTCTCCAATGCGAAGGCCCGCGAGCCAAAAACCCTCAGGTGTTTTACGGACGGCTTGCGTCCCTTCCAAACCTCGAATGCCATGCGCCAATCTAGCGCTTTTGTTGGACATATTTTTCTTAAGTACGCTGACTTGTTCATAGCTTCACCCCACTGATATTCTGGTAAACTCGCGTGCATTAATAAACTTTTGGCTATTTAAATAAATCAATTGGCCCGCTCAGCAACATGTAGACAAATGACGTAAGAAAATTTATTTTAGAGAGCATGCAGAAGTGGTACTAGTTATAAGGGAAAGATCGTTATATAATGAATATAAGATCCGAAAAGGGTTATGGATAGCATAGTTAGAAAAGCAAGCATGCAGGGCTGTGGGTAAAAAATTTCTACTACTTCTAATGGGTACAGCAAAGTTAATTTGGTTGATTAGTATGGGGGAATCTATTTCACCATTTCTTAATTTGTGAAAAAAGGTTATTGCTAGCATAGTTCTACGATAATTAAGAGAGGGAAGATTTATTAGTAAAAGTCTACTGTGGTAAGCAGGTAAATTAGTACTATCATCCCAGTTAAGACCCCGAAGGGCAAAGAGCAAAAATTGTTTTTTGTGCCGATTCTATTCTATCCTGATGAATCCTGTATTTGGGATACCATATACAAGATCCATATTCAAGAATAGGTCGGACAAGAGACACATAAAGAGTTTTTGTTAAGTAGGGGTCGTCGAATTCCTTCGACCAGCGCTTAATGAACCCCAAGGCACTTGATGCTCGATTTGAGATTAAAGCAATATGCTTGTCAAAATTAAGCTTTGGGTCCATTAAGATACCCAAATCCTCAACCAAATCAATCGATCGAGTGGTAGGTTATCCAGAAAATAGATATTAAAACAAGTAAGAAGGCTCTAGTCGAGAAATCCCGACTAGACGATACCCTGATCCCTATACCTTACGCGTACAGTCAATGTTTGCAAGTATGTGTGTTTGTATGTACGCACATACTGCATACTGCATACACAACTTCAATGCCCCATATCTCAAAATTTTCAAAATTCAAGATTTTGTTGTTATCGATCACATGTGTATATCAAAAACGAGACGAGTTATCGAAAATCAAAAACAAACTTGTACTGCCTAGGGATTAGGCGAGCTTAAGTTCGAAATCTGGAGTCTCTAGCTCTTATAGTCTCTGAGATCGGTTGGCTCACACATACGGACAGACAGACGGACAGACGGACATGGCTATATCGACTCGGCTGTTGATGCTGATCAAGAATATATATACTTTATGGGGTCGAAGATGCTTCCTTCTACCCGTTACATACTTTTGCACAAAACCATTATACCCTTTTTTCCTATTTTAATGGGATCAAGGTATAAAAAGGCATTCGCCTATAAAAAGACATAACTTTACATTTACTGCAATTGAGATGCAGTAAATTTTTTCTGCACCAAGTTTGAAAATTGTCTAAGTCACTTTGCAGTCTATAACCAGACAAAGGACTTGCAGCTGACATGCATAATTTTACATCATCAGCATACATTAGTACAAGAGAATGATTAATAACAGACGGAAGGTCGCTTATGAACAGTGTAAATAATAACGGTCCAAGGTGACTTCCTTGTGGAACACCAGAAGTGACCTGCACCGCTTTAGATACTGAGCCATTAAAATAGACTCTCTGAGTTCTAGAAGTTAAATAATCTTGAATCCAAAGGATAAGATTATTGGGAAAGCCCAAAAGTTTAAGTTTATGAATTAACAGGAGGTGATTTACAGAGTCAAAAGCCTTACTGAAATCAGTGTAAATAACATCAGTTTGCAATTTGTGTTCAAAGCCCTTAATAACAAATGAGGTGAATTCTAGTAAGTTAGTAGAGGTAGATCTATGTTTCATGAACCCGTGCTGGCACGGTGAAATCATAGATTTACAAAGATGTTGAAGATGAGAGGTTATTAGTTTCTCAAAAATCTTAGGAATAGCAGACAAGTTGGAGATACCCCTATAAATTTGAGCATTAGATTTGTTTCCTTTTTTGTGCAAAGGAATAACATAAGACTCTTTCAAAATTTTAGGGAAAGAGCATAGCTCCACGGACAAACTCAGCAATTTATGCAAAGGTTTTAAAAGATCCTGAGCACAGTACCTAAGCACACAGCTTAATAACCTGAAGATCCAAAGTAGTGAGCTCTCTGTGATTTCCGGTATGAAGATGCAATTTGAGGCATTAAGCTGATAGGGGTAAGGCATGACGACTAGTTTCAAAACAGGGGCTATAGGTCGTTTGAAAAAATTCAGCAAACAGATCGGCAATGGTCTGATCTGAGTTGGCTTTCATTTCATCAAAGAATATGTTAGATGGAAGAGTCGATGTCTTGTGTTTCGCATTAACGAAATCAAAAAACCGTTTAGGATCCTGCTGAAACTGTAATCTACACCTAGTCAGGTAATTCCTATAACATTTGTTATTGAGGACTGAAAAATTGGAACGAGCAATATGCAGAACAAGCTAAGGGAGAGCTTGATTTTCTGAAACTCTTGTAGAGTTTCGACTTACGATTTTTTAGAATTGTCAACTCTTTGGTAAACCACAAGGTTTGTTTGACCTGTTTGGCGTTCCATAAGGGACACACAAATCAAATAAAGAATTTAAAGTATTATAAAAAATACTGATTGCCACGTCCAAATTGTCAGACCCCTAGAGGGTAGACCAGTTAGTCAGGGCCAAAAGCCGAGTAAGTTTTGATTCATTGATTCATTTTTAACGTGCAAGGTTATTACAATTCATTTTGTTTTTATTCAAGATACCCCCATATAGATTATGTATATCAAAAATATTTATATAAATATATTATCATCATTAATCCTCACTTGCATCGCAATGGACGTGTTTCTTTTGTGCTCTTCGCTTTTTTAATTTTCGTGCGTTTAATTTCTTCTTTTTTTTTGTTCCGCGACTCTGTGCAAATAAATAGTGTTGTGACTTTGGGTTTTCATCGGTTGTGTTAAACCCAAATTGAACATCAAATTAATAACTTTATTTGCATTTATTTTACAAGTGCCCAAGTACAGCGACGAATTGCAGTCTAATCTTACTGCTTAATTTGCTCAGTTTGCTTGTTGCCTGTTGATATTTTGTTTTTGTATTTTTACACTTGCGCTCTTTTAGTTTTTTTTTCTGTGCGCGCTCTCTGTGCATAAAAACGTTCACTTACGTTGGCCATCACGCGCTCTCTTGTTTGTTGGTGCTGGTCCCGGTTTAATTTTATTCCGTTGTGTTTGCTTTTCGGTTTGCTACGCTCGCGCCGGGACGTTTTTGTTTGTGTTATTGCCTTTATGAGTACAAGCAAACTAATACTACTTTTAACCCTAGACTGACCCTAAATTTCTAATCATCTTATTTTAATATATTTAAAAAAAAATAAATAAATCTAATAAAATGTCCGTCGGTTGTTTCGAGGGCTGCCAAGTTTGAGCTTTTATTAGATGCTGGATGTGCCCAAATGTTGCACATGAAAAATGTGCTGGCCTTAACGGCCATCATTGATTTAATGGGCACTACAAATCTAGAGTGGCCATGTTGGTCTTGTTTGGAGAGGAAAAAAGACATGGCAGGCTTTATGATGGCTCAGCTTGGCTTTGATGGAGTTTTCGGCCATGATTTAACATCAGATGATGTCAAGGTCTACATTAAGGCCAAATCAAAAGACTGTTTGCTGTTAAGTTGTCTTTTAATGGTGTTGGTATTTTTATAACTTGTTCGTATATACATACCCCCCACCTATGATAACTCTGTCTACGATGCTCATTTGTCTGCTATTCTGTCCGTTTCTTGCATGCTTTCCGATCGCGACATCATTGGTGATTTCAATATTGCTGAAGTTACTTGGATTTCTTGTTCCGACTCTGGCGCACTGACCCCCTCGGCACAGAATGAATTCTTGATTAATTTACTTGGGATATCATTGAATCAAATAAATGATATCCCAAATTCTCTTAATAAAATGCTTGATCTGGTTTTTGTTTTGGATCCATCCTCCTCATCCATTACCCGATCACAACCCATATCTTATCCAGAGGATTTATACCACCCAACGTTGGAGGTGTCGATCACTTTACCCTACCGGGGGCTATGCCCCAGTAGAAATCGTTTAAGCCGAGTACGTCAATTTCGGAAAACCGATTTTGCTAAACTTACTCGGCTGTTGGCCCTGACTGACTTGTCTACCCTCATCGGGTCTGACAATTTGGACGTGGCAATCAGTATTTTTTATAATACTTTAAATTCTTTATTTGATTTGTGTGTCCCTTATGAAACGCCAAACAGGTCAAACAAACCTTGTGGTTTACCAATGAGTTGACAATTCTAAAAAATATATAAACTTTAACTTTTGGGCTTTCCCAATAATCTTATTCTTTTGATTCAAGACTATTTAACTTTTAGAACTCAGAGAGGATCAGTTTCTGAAGCGGTGCAAGTCACCTTGGACCGTTATTATTTACGTTGTTTATAAACGACCTTCCGTCTGTAATAAATCATTCTCGGGTACTAATGTATGCTGATGATGTAAAATTATGCATGTCAAGTTTGTCTGCAAGTTTTCTGTCAAACTTGGTGCAAAGTAAATTTACTGCATCTCAATTGCAGTAAATGTAAAGTTATGTCTTTTTATAGACGAATGCCTTTTTTTAATATCTATTTTCTGGATAACCTACCACTCGATCGGATTGATTTGGTTGAGGATTTGGGTATCTTAATGGACCCAAAGCTTAAGTTTGACAAGCATATTGCTTTAATCTCAAATCGAGCTTCAAGTGCCTTGGGGTTCATTAAGCGCTGGTCGAAGGAATTCGACGACCCCAACTTGACTGATTCTCGAATGTGGATCTTGTATATGGTATCCCAAATACAGGATTCATCAGGATAGAATAGAATCGGTACACAAAACAATTTTTCTTTGCCCTTCGGTATCTTAACTGGGATGATAGTATTAATTTACCTGCTTACCACAGTAGACTTTTACTAATAAATCTTCCCTCTCTTAATCATCGTAGAACTATGCTAGCAATAACCTTTTTTCACAAATTAAGAAATGGTGAAAAAGATTCCCCCATACTAATTAACCAAATTAACTTTGCTGTACCCATTAGAATTAGTAGAAATTTTTTACCTATAGCCCATGCTTGCTTTTCTAACTATGCTATCCATAACCCTTTTCGGATCTTATGTTCATTATATAACGATCTTTCCCACCTAAAAAAAAATTGTCTTACGTCATTTGTCAACATGTTCGCGATCTTCGTAACCGCACGTTACGCGGTGCGCCCCTCGGTCGGATGGGCGGGAGGTGGATCGCTTTGTGCTTGGGTCCGCACGTTAACAAGCCGGTGCTTGGTATCGTTGGGCCACTTGATTATACTGTCCGTTAGTACATCTACGTCCAATGGTGATTTATTTTTCATTTATTTATTCGTTAAAACTACCACCTTCCTCAGACGACTCTGATCGTGACTTCTTAATTGTTCTCGGTGGTTTCAACATTTCTGAAACCACTTGGATCGCCAGTCCTGATTCGTGTGCCTTAACCCCCACGGCTCACAATGATTTTATAATAGATTTATTTGAACTGTCAAATCAATGCAGTCCCAAACTCACGGAATAAAATGCTTGATCTGATTTTTTCCTTGGATCCAGCATCCCTATCCGTTTCAAGATCTAATTCATTGTCGTACCCCGAAGATTTATATCATCCCACATTAGAACTGATGGTCACTGTACCTAGACAGGTGAAATACCGTGAAGTAAATCCATTAAGTTATGTCCGTCGTTTTCGCAAATAAATTTTGAAAATCTATCTTGGCTCTTATCCCAGACTGACTGGTCTTGCCTCTACAGGTCTGATGACTTGGATTTGCATTTGATTTGTGTGTCCCTGTTGTTAAGCCTTTCAGGTCTACCAAGCCTGCGTGGTTTACCCGCGAATTGACAATTTTGAAAAATAAAAAATCGAAACTATATACAAGAGTTTCAAAAAAAAAAACTCTAACGCAGCTTTTTCTTTATACATGATTGCCAGATTTGTTAGAGTTTTTTAAAACGCGGATTTATTTTAAGAAACGTCTGCACAGGATGGCAGTACAAAAAGAAGTGTGTAACTACAAACTAACAAAGAGAGAGAGAAATTCATTGCTCTCGAATGGTGTTGCCAGATGGATAATATTATCGCTTACATACTATCGAATATAATCCAAATTATATTTCAACAAGATCAAATTTTTCAGTCCTTAATAACAACTGTTATAGGAATTACCTATCTCAGTGCAAACTTCAGTTTCAGCAGTATCCCAAGCGGTTTTTTGATTTTGTTAATGCAAAGCGAAGGTAATCAAAGCTACCATCCAACGTATTCTTTGATGCCTTAACCGCCAGCTCGAATGAGGCGATTGCTCATCTCTTTGCAAATTTTTTCCAAACGACATATAATTGCGTTTTTAGACCAGAAATTACTGAAAGTACTTTACTAAGCGACCTACAAGTCCTTAAACCCATTTTCTTCCCCGGTCCAGACGGAGTACCAAACTGTGTGCTACGATACTGCGCTCAGGGACTTCTAAAGCCTTTACATAAACTGTTCAGCCTATCACTAGATTTATGCTCTTTTCCGAAAATTTGGAATGAGTCGTTTATTAATCCTTTACATAAAAAAGGGAATAAATCAAATGTACAATACTATAGAGGGATATCAAATTGTCAGCTATTCCGAAAAATTTTGATATATTGATTACATCCCATCTTCAGCATCTTTGCAAATCCATTGTTTCACCGTATCAACACGGATTTATGAAACAAAGATCCACTATCACGAACTTGTTAGAAATTACCTCATTTGTACTTAGCGGTTTCCAGAACAAAATGCAAACTGATGTTATTAATACAGACTTCAGTAAGGCTTTTGATTCAGTTAATCACTATCTCTTAATCCATAAATTACATCACTTGGGTTTTCCAAACAACCTCCTTTTTTGGATCAAAGATTAATTAACTTTAAGGAAACAAAGGGTATATTTCAAGGGCCTGGTTTCCAAGTCGGTTCAGGTTACCTCTGGTGTGCCTCAGGGAAGTCACCTTGGACTTCTACTATTTACAATTTTTACAAACGATCTCCCTTCAGTTGTAAGCCATTCACGGGTGTTCATGTTCGCCGTAAATCTGTATATCTCGGCAAAGTCTCCGCAATCAGCTAAACAATTACAATCAGACATTAATAACTTTCAAACTTGGTGTAATTTAAATTTACTATATCTTAATTGTAGTAAATGTAAAGTAATGTCTTTTTATAGGCGCACTCCCTTCTTTAACACTTACATCGTTAATAATAAACCACTTAGCCGCATTGAATGGGTGGTAGACTTAGGAATCCTCTTGGATTCAAAACTTAAATTTGATAAGCACATTACCTTCATTGCCACCCGAGCATCTGGTGTACTGGGATTCATCAAGCGCTGGTCGAAGGAATTCGACGATCCCTATATAATGGAATTCATACAGAATTCATCAGGAGAGATTAGAATCGGTGCAGGGGTCTTCCCTGAGATACTAACATTAATTTACCTTCTTACAGAAATAGACTCCTACTAATAAATTTGCCATCTCTATCTGATTTTAGAACAGTGCTTAGTGTAGTTTTTTTATACAAACTTTAGCCAAATAAGTTTTGCAGTTCCGATTAGACCTACTAGAAAATTCATAACTATTTCACTTCAAACTTGTAATACTACCTACGCTATACATAACCCCTTCCGAATCCTATGCTCAATATACAATGAGCTCTCCAACTTATTTCATGGTTCCACTTCAAAAGTCTCTCTTAAAATAATAGTTTTGTATGATTTGTCCATATGTTCGCGATCATCGTAGTCGTACGTTAAGCGATGTGCCCCTCGGTTGGTTTGGCGGGAGGTGGTTTTTCGTAATGCTTGGGTCCGCGCGCTAACAATCCGGTGATTGGTGTCGTTGGGCCACTTGTATGTAATGTCTCGTTTAGTACATCTACGTCCAATAATAATAAAAAAAAAAGGTCGGTCTAGTCGCTAGGGTTTGTTTTTCAAAAATATTTATTATTATTTATTGTTCATTTATTTATTCTTTATGTTGAAATTATAATTAGGTTTATTTAAACGAACCACTTTATGTGGTGTGCAAATTGTGACTACTTATGCCTTCAGCTGCACGCAGGCAGCTTGCTCTCAGTTCGATACAGTGTGAACTGAGTTGCATCTTAAGATCATACTTGTTTGGTCTTTAACATACATATAACATGTATAACTAGATAGTTAACATTCACGTTGTCTTTAAACTTATACTTTCAACACTCCTTCTACGGGATATGTTACTCTAACAATTATTTTATACTTAATGTAACCCTAACATTCCAATACATTTATCATGCTTGACTCTAGGCTGATTTTTAGTCAACACGTTGGAAATCATATTTTCTGTGGGTACATATTTCAACTCGATTATCTTATTTTTATTCATTTCTCTAACATTGTGATACTTTATGTCTATGTGTTTACTACGAGAGTTATCGCTATGTATCACGATACCCGACATTTTACCGAATTTTATTTCTTCAACCTGCTTTGTGAGGTACGCTGCCTCCTTTGCCGCCGACGACAGTGCCACGTATTCAGCTTCTGTGCTGCTTAGTGCAACTATGCTTGCTTTATTGATTCCCACGTAAAAGCAGCCCCTGCTTTGAAGAAGGCCCATCCACAGAATGATTTGCGATCACTGCTGTCACCTGCCCAATCTGCGTCCACATAGCAGTAAATTTGCTTACCAGTACGTTCAAGTCAATTTTTCCCTTTAGAAAGCGCAACAATCGCTTTGATGCTGCTTCATGTTCCAAAAGGGGATCCGCATTCCTCTGTGCAAGCTTGGATACCGAATGTAAAATATCGGGTCGTCACAGCCAGATACATCAGGGAGCCTATTAGCGATTGGTATTTTACTTGGTCTGCCTTAGCGCATCCATCATTTTTGCATTTGACTTGAAAACCAACATCAAGGGGAACAACAATTGGCTTACAGTTTTCCATACCATGTTGGAGCAACAGATCCTCTATATATTGTTTGTGGCCAATTGTTATGGCTCTAGTTTCTCCTGAATTGATCGGATATAAGCGCCTTTTTCTTCAGAAAATCCTCTTTGCTTGAGCAAAGATCTCGTAGATCTTCTTGTTGCATTTCCATTGGATGAACAGGAGGCATGATCACCATAGCATCAGTACCTTGTTCTCGATACGGAAACTGCATGTGATCATCACCTGTTGAAATAGACTCAAAAAAGATTACATCACGCGCCTCTATTACCTTTTGCTTAACTGAATTGTATAAGCGATAAGCCTTTGCATTTTCTGAATAGCCGACCATAAAATGCTCTTCACCTTTTGGCTGGAACTTCCTCTTGTGCGCTTTATTTAGCACTATAGCCTTAGCGCCAAATACTTTTAGATGCTTAACGCTTGGCTTCCTTCCAGCCCAAGCCTCGTGTGGATTCCGCAAATAGGAAGCTTTGTTTATAGCCTCAGCCCAGAACGCTTCATCCATACCAGCATGTATCAACATACTGCGAGCCATCTCTACCAGTGTCCTGTTGGCACGCTCTGCCACGCCGTTTCGCTGCGGTGTGTGCGGCACTGTTAGTTGCCTCTTTATTCCACTACTTTTTAGGAAATTCTCAAACTTTTCGCTTAAATACTCGCGTCCATTATCACTTTAAAGTGCATTAATTGTTTTGCCAGTTTGATTCTCTGCATATGCTTTAAAATCTTTAAATTTTGCGAATATCTCATCTCTTGTTTTCATGAAATATACATGTACAAATCGAGTTTTGTCATCAATGAATGTCGCAAAATATCTTGCCCCTCCGTTTGATGGTTTGCTCATCGGGCCACATATATCCGTATGTATTATTTGAAGTACATCTTTGGCACGACTTTCTGATTCCTTTGGGAATTTCTGCACGACAATTTTACTCCTTGCGCATGTTATACACTCAAGTTATTTTATATCGCAATCAGTATTTAATCCTAGCACCATTTTGTGCGTCACTAGCTTTTGTAGACTGTCAAAATTCAAATGACCAAATCGATTGTGCCATTTCATTATATCCAAATTGTTAACATTAACACCATAACATTTTTTCACATTTGTCTCAAACACAAATAAATCATTTTGCCTTTTTGCAGCTAGCACAACTTTACCATATTCATCTTTTATGAATGCATTTTTCTCAGCAAACTCAACTTTAAATCCTTTTTTAATTGCTTTTACAACTGATATAAAGTTGCACTGCAGGTCTTTTACATACAGAACATCGACTAGATCTACTGATCTATTTTGCCAGTATAATCGTACGGTGCCGCGACCGCTTGCATCTATGTAATTATCTCCTGCAAGATTGAAACGCTCTTTGTGCTTTTTAAATTCAATAAACTGCGCCTTTTCATAAGTGCGCAGTACAGCCACTATCTAGCCACATCATGTTGCGAGCTTTTGGTCAAGCTCGGATCGAACGCTGCAAATGATCTCTTTTTCTCTTTATTGTCACTCTCGCTATTGTCTTTGCGCTCTTTGGAGTTATATTTTACAGCTATGTGGCCGCGACAACCACAATTCCACAAACCCGTCTTGTCGCATTGATTTTTACTATTTTTCGTTATTGCACACATACCGAACATTGCAAATGATTTCTTTTCATTTTCGTTGTCACTCCCGCTATTATCGTTTCGCTCTTTGGATTTGCAATTTACAGCTATGTGGCCACGACGACCACACTTCCAGCAGCCCGTCTTGTCGCTTTGACTTTTACCATATTTTCTTAGTGCATGCATACATTTTTTGTTCTCCTTCCTCCATACATTCGTCCACCTTGCAACGCTCTCCTTCCTCCAGAAGCTTCACTTTTAGTGCACTAAGCGTCGGCAATGAGTCTCGTGTCTCGACTGCCACTACAAAGTTCTCGAATGTATTAGACAGAGTAGATAATAGAAGTATGCACAAAAACTCATCATCAATCCACGCTGATTTCGTTAAGTTTTTCTACCACGGTAAAGAAGTTATTGAGATGTCCAACGATGCTCTCCCCTTCTTTCATTTTGGTGCCTAATAATTGCTTAAGCAATGTAACACGTCGTGCTGGTCCTCTTGGTACATGAACCTCACGTAATTGGTTCCAAACTTCCGATGATGTTTTAATGTGTTTAACATTAATTATTTGCGAAGCCCTTATGCTCAAAACCGAGTCATTACCGCAGACTTGCAATGTCTGGGCCCATAACCTGTTGAAATTATAATTAGGTTTATTTAAACGAACCACTTTATGTGGTGTGCAAATTGTGACTACTTATGCCTTCAGCTGCACGCAGGCAGCTTGCTCTCAGTTCGATACAGTGTGAACTGAGTTGCATCTTAAGATCATACTTGTTTGGTCTTTAACATACATATAACATGTATAACTAAATAATTAACATTCACGTTGTCTTTAAACTTATACTTTCAACACTTTAAAAGCTAGCTCTAGTCACTAGTGTTTATTTTTTTGAGTTTAGTAATTTTTACAAATTTTTTCATATATAAAAAAAATACCGTAAACAAAACAAAAGTGCTAAAATATTTGTATACCCTGATCCCATTAAAAATGGGAAAAAAGACTATAATAATTTTGTGCAAAAGTATGTAACAGGCAGAAGGAAGCATCTCCGACCTTATAAAGTATATATATTCTTGATCAGCATCAACAGTCGAGTCGATATAGCCATGTCCGTCTGTCCGTCCGTACGTATGAGCCAACCGACTATAAGAGCTAGAGACTCCAGATGTACACATGTGATCGATAACAATAAAATCTTGAATTTGAAAAAGATTAGATGGCATTTCAATAATTAATCAAAATAACAACAATCTGTGAAAAATTTATCAAAATCGATTGAGAAACACCGGAGATATGGAGCATTGAAGTTGAGTATGCATGATGCAGTATGTGCGTACATAAGCACATACACATACTTGCAAGCACTGACTGTACGCGTAAGGTATAGGGTTCAGGGTATCGTCTAGTGATTTCTCGCCTGGAGTCTTCTTACTTGTTTTGTTTTATATTTATCAATTTTATATAGTTAGTATTTTTAAATATATATATAGAGTCGATTTGATTTAGTTTTATTTAATTTAAAACTAATTGTAGGGTATTTGAACTTCGTCTTAGCTTATAACAAAAAAAAATTTGTTTTTTGGTCGGCCGTTTATATTTTGGATAAATTGGTCACTCCGCGGGGTTATATTTGGTCACTCCGCTGGGTTACATTTGGTCACTCTGCTGTGTTATATTCGGTCACTCCGCTGGGACGCGAAATTATATGCATCTTGAAAGTTATATACTTGCACGAGGTAAAAAAAAATTCTTTAATAGTTATTACACGTCTGAATGTCCCGACTGTCTGAATTCAAAGACCCGAAGCCACGACCTTCATTGGGGATGAAGCCCGATCCCGCGATCGGTTTCGGCTTAAGAGGTGAATTCTCTAACAATCAGCGAGTCAATTAATCAACTGATTAAATCTAGGTGGCGCAAGCCAAAAGCGAAACTTTGTTTAGATATAAGGTGTTGCATAGCTTTAGGCATAACTTTATCAAAATATTTGAGCGCTAGCCCAAATCGAAACTATGCTTGAATGAATTCCTCGCATAATTTTAATTCAAGCGTTCAAGGATTCACGCTTGTTTCTTAAGGACTACTGTATCCTTGGCTTGAAAAGTGCCAACAAGTCGTCCGTGATAGTCTTTGAGCTCATAGTATACCTTCCCGACTCTTCTTCATACTCGGTCCTTCACAAAATTGGGTGCTAATTTTGCACTATATCACTTTGCAAAGTTACTTTGCTGAAAGTTCCGTATAAAAACTTCTTGTCCAAATTGTACGCATTTTCGTTGCGGGCATACTGCGTCTGCATAGTACCTTGTGCTTTGTTACGCAGCAGATCAAACGAGTCTTCTCGATTAAACCTTACACTACGATCATCTAGCATACCTAAGGTTCGTAGCAATTTATAGCTTTCGCCGTTGGTGATCATGTTTTGGTCAAATGCTAACTTATAAGGACAGGTCTTAATTGACAAATGGAAGCTTGAGCGGAGAGCGCATTTTACGCTACTACATTTCTCATCCCAGTTACGCTGATTTGCATCTACATAAGCTTTTTAATTCTTTCAGATGCGTTCGCTTGGGGAGAGTACAACACGGTATAAGTATGGGTAATGTTATATTTATGAAGCAAGGAATTGAAAGTTTGGAACTAAAACTGAATACCATTGTCCGAGACGATTTTTTCGGGGATTCCAAAACAATGGAAAAGATCCTGTTCAGCACGACAAATATACAAACATTTCCAGATTTACTGCGCGGCTATGCTCCTAAAAAATCGACAAATAGTTTTTGAAATATTCTCATTGGCTGACCCGTGTGTCCCAACAAAGGTTTCAGTGTTTTATTAGAAGGCTTGGTGGCCTTGCAAATATCGCAGGCGTTTATAAAATTTCTAACCTCTGTGACCATGATTGGCCAAAAATAGTACCTTCTTAATCTCTCAAGCGTTTTATTAATTCCCCCGTGCGCATGCAAGACATTATCATGGGCTGTTTTCAGAGCTGGTTAAATTAAGGCTTGTGGCACCCAAAGTTTCTAGCACTTATCATCTGCAACTTTGGCGTCAGCCGAATGTTTCGCTCTGCGGTAAATATATCCGTTTTCGATTTTTAGGTCTGGCAAGGACGAATTATTCCGACGGATTTTATTTTTGAGGGCCTCATATTCAGAAGTTTTAAGCTAAGGTGTCTCTAAATCAACTATAAGGCTATTGAGCGATACAAATGACAAATCTTCAGTATACTGACTACCTTTCTTGTGTTCTATTTTGAATTTAAGACCTTGTAACTTTAAAGACCAACGAGCTAAACGCGAACTGAGATCTGCCTGCGTCATATGCCACTTTAACGAGGCATGATCAGGGATAACGGTAAATTCCTGACCTTCAACATAGGCTCTGAACTTTTTCACTGCTTGCACTGCTGCATAGAATTCCTTCTCAGTGACAGTATACTGCCTTTGGCATCTATTGAGTTTTTTCGACATGAAAGCAATCGGTACCTCATCTCATTCGCCAATGGTCTGCATTAATACTGCTCCAACACGGTATGGCTGGCATCACAGTGAATAGCAAAAGGATTAGAAAAATCTGGGCTGTGCAAAACTGGAGCGGAGCACACGTGGCTTTTTAAGGTCTCGAATGCTTGTTGGGCCTCTTCAGTCCATTCAAATTTTCGCTTTGATTTAAGAGTGTCTGACAGTGGCAACGAAATAGCGGCATAGTTTATGATAAATTTATGGTACCAGCCTGTCATACCAAGAAACCTACGCACTTGCCTTACTGATCGGGAAATCGGAAAATCCCTAACGTCCGATATTTTTTCGGGATCAGTTCTAATAAGGCCATTGCCGATTACGTGTCCCAAACACTTAACTTCTCGTCGGCAGAATTTGCTTTTTTCGACATTGAGAGTAAGATTGGCACGAGTTAAATGGAAAGCAATGATCGACAACACTTCGAGATGACGCTCGAAGGTATCAGAAATAATTAACAAGACATCCAAGTAGATGAACACCTCACTATTTTGTCTATAAGCCGAGAAATGGAATGTGGACATGACAACAAACTCATCCAATGGAGGACCAGGAAGGTAGTCTTGTCCCTAGAGTTCGGCTCAAAAGGTATCTACCAGAAGGCATCTTTAAGGTCAAGACTTGTCACAAATTCTGCTTTCGGCAATCGATTCAAAATACCATCAATGAGAGGCATTACGTCATTATTCTTACGGCTGTCTATACATAGCCAGATCTTCCCAGGTTTCTTTACTAGTACAACGGGAGATGACCATGAGCTATTTGATTCCTGAATAACTCCTAGTTGTAGCGTTCTGTCTAACTCCTCGAACATAAGCTTCTCAGCAGCAGGCGTGCACAATTAACGAGGTCCTACCTAATCCTTTTTTGGAAAACGAATGGAATAACTCAGTCGTTTTTATACCCTGACCCCATAAAGTATATATATTCTTGATCAGCATCAACTGCCGAGTCGATATAGCCATGTCCGTCTGTCCGTCCGTATGTATGAGCCAACCGATCTCAGAGACTATAAGAGCTAGAGACTCCAGATTTGAAAATTAAGCTCGCCTAATCCCTAGGCAGTACAAGTTTGTTTTCGATTTTCGAAAGCTCATCATCATTCGATATACACATGGGATCAGCATTTGAAATATTAAACAAAATAATGACAAAACAAGAAACCTACGCCGAGATATTAAAAGAAATGATGGGCAAGATGAATCCTGAAAGGACAGGTGTGCTGATAAGAGCCCCCCGTGCGGGGGGTGTCCTTGTGGAAATGGGGGCGGGCTTTAAGGATAGTGGGGCATTCGGAGACACAATTGCGGTGGCGCTCAATGGGCTGGCTGCTGTGTCCTGCCTAGAGCCGAGGTGTAGCGTAGAGATCTTGACTGCCTCACTGAGGTAATTGACATAGGGGAGGCCCTTAAGCGAGATGTTTTCAACATGGGGGACGTTAAGATCGGTCCATCCCAAAAACACTAAGGGGACAAGAGATGGCGGTGGTCGAGATGAGGATGCGAGACGCATCCCATCTCTTGAAACGAGGAAAGATCCATATTGGATGGGTCCGCTGTAGAGTGCGGGAGCGCATAAATGTGAAGCGCTGCTACAAGTGCCTACATTACGGGCATGTAGCAAAGGGGTGTAAAGGTCAGGATCGTAGCTACTTATGCTACAAATGTGGGCTTTCCGGGCACAAGGCCACGATGTGTGTAGCGCCAGTACGCTTCATCATCTGTGAGGGCAAAGGCTTAGGCGGAGAAAACCTAAAGCACAAAACAGGGTCGGGAAATTGCAGCGCGTTCAGAGAGGCGCTAGGGAAGGCAAAAAATAAGTCCGTGAAATGATCCGCGTCCTACAAACTAACTTGAACAGGAGCCGTACCGCGAACGACCTGCTGCAACAGCTGGCAGTGAAAAAGGCGGTCGACCTTGTACTTGTAAGCGAGCAGTACCGGAATAGAGATCCAGAAACCTGGTACCAAGACTTACTCGGCACAGTAAGGAACCTGGGAGGACACAGGTAGCCGCGCAAGGGGGGGTAACGGTCTGGGTAAATTATGGGAAAGTCACCTCATGCCGAACCAACCGAGCCAAAACTACAGAGAACAGTTGGAGGGCATCCTCCAGTGTTGTCGACCTCGGGGCACAGAGTGGCAGACGGTGATTTTAACACAAGGAAGGGCAAGGGAATGGGGTATGCCTGACCCAAACACCCGGGGTAAGCTAGTGATGGAAATGGCGTCGAGAACGGAGCTGCTGGTATTGAACGGGGGCAATGTCAGGACCTTTCGAAAACCAGGAGCAAGGGAAACAATCCCGGATATCTCACTGGCATCGGAGGGCCTTGGCCAGTCCATCCGGGACTGGCAAGTCATTAAGGACTATACCGGGAGCGACCACCAGTATATAGTTTTTGAAATTAACTATGATCGTCCCCAGCAGAGGTTGAATACGAGGACAACCGGCAGGTGGAATGCAGCGTGGCTAAGGACTGAACCCTTTGAAAGGGAACTAGCGAGGGGCACCGCAGGGCTCGAAAATTTCGGTCAAACCAGAGATTTAGCAGCAGGATCGGCATTTGAAATATTAAACAAAATAATGACAATCTGTGAAATTTTTTTTATTAAAATCGGTTAAGAAACACCGGAGATATGGAGCATTGAAGTTGAGTATGCAGTATGCGCTTAGACACACGCACGCATACTTGCAACTGACTGTACGCGTAAAGTATAGGGACCAGGGTATCGTCTAGTCGGGATTTCTCAAAATGAGCCTTCTTACTTGTTTTTGATATGCTGCGTTTGTATTGCACATTAATTTTTGAAGCCAATGCCATGTAATACCGCGTTGAGTGTATCATTCCACACACGCCCAGACTGCTTTAGCCCGTAAATCACCTTTTTAGTTTAAGAACATTCGTTGGATTGGTCTTGTCCACGAAATTTTGGGGTAGCCTCATGTAATATGCAATATTCAATTACCCATTTTGAACCGATGGGCTTTTTCGAAGTGGGAGATCCAAGTCTGATTATTAACCAACGCGTTATACTCACGTTGCATGGACGTCTGCCTGTCAATGCCTCACAATGAGGCGTCTGAACATCTTCCGCGTTTAGATAGTTTAGGACCTGGTAAATTTTTCTAGGTCGCCCAGCTTGACCTGTACAGATGATTTTGGGACAACCTGGCCCACGTCATCATCCTCGTCTAGAACACTGACTCAAAGCTGGAGGTCATACTTCTCGTCTAGATCACTAGCGCTGACAAATGGCCCTTCCTCCTATCCATTATTGCCTATATTGTCATGAGCTGGAACTGTCACATTGTGCACCTGCTCTGAAAGTGCCTTATTTGAATTTAAACTTAACGTCTATACGCGTTATTAAACGCCGAGTAGACAACTTAAATAGGTGGTATGCCTTCGATACATAAGAGTATCCAACCATTATGTACGCATTGCCTTTTGCTGCGAATTTACCTCCTTCTATCTTCTCCAGTGCAAAGGCCCGCGAACCAAAAACCCTTTTCTTAATTACACTGAGGTGTTCATAGCCTCACCCCACAGATATTCTGGTAAACTCGCGTGCATTAATAAACTTTTGGCTATTTAAACTATTGTTCAATTGACCCGCTCAGCAACTGCGTTTTGCTGAGGCGTAGCGATAATGTTATCGATCTGAACACCGTTCGAGAGCAATGAATTCTCTCTCTCTTTATAAGTTTGCAGTTACACACTGTAGCATGTAACGTAGAATACGAAAAAATGGTAATCCAGTTGCACACTGTAGCATGTAACGTAGAATACGAGAAGATGGTAATTTGTTTTACAAGAAGGGGTGCACGCGCTGGCTCCGGGTGTATGATCGGTAGAAGGGGGCAGGTTACAAATTTTTTTTTCTTGCGCAAATGTCTTGCCGTGCTTGCTATTGTTATTATATTATCGCGTGCGGACCATAGTAATTTGCCTTAACAGGGGGATCGGGGATCGACAGGACTCGCGATATTTCTTACATAAGGTATTGGAGGCGACAATCCACGTTCGTCGTTTGTCTGCGCTGGACTGATGTAACGGTCACAGCGGTTTCCCACCCGACCATGATCCTTATTTTCCACTTCATTATTTGTGTGAGGATCCCTAAACCAAACAACCTTATAAATCTTACTTCTTAAATCCCTTCGCTGCATGATTCCCAACAAAAAAAACTTATTGATTCATTATTAACGTGCAAGGTTATTACAATTCATTTTATTTTTATTCAACGTATCCCTATATAGATTATATATATCAAAAATATTTATTGTTATTTATTTTTCATTTATTTATTCGTTAAAACTACAAACTTCCTCAGACAACTCTGTGTACGAAGCAAATTTGTCTGCCATTCGTTCTGTTTCAACAATGGTCTCTGATCGTGACTTTTTAATTGTCCTCGGTGTTTTCAACATTTCTGAAACCACTTGGATTGCCAGTCCTGATTCGTGTGCCTTAACCCCCACGGCTCACAATGATTTTATAGTAGATTAACTTAAACTGTCAAATCAATGCAGTCCCAAACTCACGGAATAAAATGCTTGATCTGATTTTTGCCTTGGATACAGCATCCCTATCCATTTCAAGATCTAATCCATTGTCGTACCCCGAAGATTTATGCCATCCCACATTAGAACTGATGGTCGCTATACCTACACAGGTGAAATACCGTGAAGTAAGTCCATTAAGCTATGTCCGTCATTTTCGCAAAACAAATTTTGAAAAACTATCTTGGCTTTTATCCCAGACTGACTGGTCTTGCCTCTGCAGGTGTGATGACTTGGATGTGGCAATACTCTGCATTTGATTTTTGTGTTCCAGTTGGTAAGCCTTTCAGGTCTACCCAGCCTGCATGGTTTACCCACGAACAATTTTGAAAAATAAAAATTCTAAACTATACAAGAGTTTTAAAAAAAACTCTAACGCAGCTTATTCTTTATACATGATTGCCAGATCAAATTTTTCAGTCCTTAATAACAACTGGTATAGAAATTAACAGTCTCGGTGCAAACTTCAGTTTCTGCGGGATCCCAAGCGGTTTTTCGATTTTGTTAATGCAAAGCGAAGGTCATCAAAGCTACCATCCAACGTATTCTTTGATGACTTAACCGCCCGCCAGCTCGGATGAGGCGATTGCTCATCTCTTTGCAAATTTTTTCCAAACGACATATACTTCGTGTCACCATCAAATTGTTTTGCCATACCCTTATCATATAAATGGAACCAATTGCGTTTTTAGACCAGAAATTACTGAAAGTACTTTACTAAGCGACTTACAAGTCCTTAAACCGATTTTCATCCCCGGTTCAGACGGAGTACCAAGCTGTGTGCTACGATACTGCGCTCAGGAACTTCTAAAGCCTTTACATAAACTGTTCAGCCTATCCCTAAAGTTATGCTCTTTTCCGAAAATTTGGAATAAGTCGTATATTACTCCTTTACATAAAAAAGGGAATAAATCAAATGTACAAAACTATAGAGGGATATCAAATTGTCCGCTGTTCCGAAAATTTTTGAAAAATTGATTACTTCCCATCTTCAGCATCTTTGCAAATCCATTGTTTCACCGTATCAACACGGATTTATGAAACAAAGATCCACTACCACGAACTTATTAGAATTAACCCCATTTGTACTTAGCGGTTTCCAGAACAAAATGCAAACTGATGTTATTAATACAGACTTCAGTAAGGTTTTTGATTCAGTTAATCACTATCTCTTAATCCATAAATTACACCTCTTGGGTTTTCCAAACAACCTCCTTCTTTGGATCAAAGATTACTTAACTTTAAGGAAACAAAGGGTATATTTCAAGGGCCTGGTTTCCAAGTCGGTTCAGGTTACCTCTGTTGTGCTTCAGGGAAGTCACCTTGGACCTCTACTATTTACACTTTTAAACGATCTCCCTTCAGTTGTAAGCCACTCACGGGTGTTCGTGTTCAACTCGGCAAAATCTCCGCAGTCAGCCAAACAATTACAATCAGATATTAATAACTTTCAAACTTGGTGTAATTTAAATTTACTATATCTCAAATGTAGTAAATGTAAATGTAAATGTTAACTCCATTGCCACCCGAGCATCTGGTGTACTGGGATTCATCAAGCGCTGGTCGAAGGAATTCGACGATCCGTATTCATACAGAATTCATCAGGAGAGATTAGAATCGGTGCAGGGGTCTTCCCTGGGATACTAACATTAATTTACCTTCTTACAGAAGTAAACTCCTACTAAAAAATTTTGAGGCCCTTCCAGGAGTAGACGCCGCCTTCTGATGAGCACGGTTCAGTCGGTACGGCTCTACGGAGCGGAGATTTGGGCCGACTCTCTAAACGTAGAAAAATACCGGAAGAGGCTGGCGCAAGTCCAAAGGAGGGGGCTTGAAGGGTGGCTTCCGCATACCGCACAGTTTCTGAGCCGGCAGCTCTGGTGATTGCGGGGGTTACACCCATAATACTTCTAGTTAAAGAGCGGCGGGCAGTTTTCCTGAGGAGAAACGCAGGTGAAGGGGAAAACGCATACCTTGAAAAAGAGAGCCAAGACATTCAATGCATGGCAGAGCCTTTGGGAGGAGGAAAGTAGGGGGAGATGGACTGCGCGCCTCACAATAGAAGTGAAGCTGTGAACCGAAAGAAAGCATGGACAAGTTACAATTACTACCTGACACAGTTTCTTTCGGGACACGGCTACTTTCGAAAATTCCTTCACCGCATGGAAAAAGCAACATCGTCCGATTGTATGTATAGTCCCGGCTGCGAGGACAACGCCGAACACACGTTTTTTAGCTGTAGCAAATGGAGTGGGAAGCGGTCCTCGCTTAACCAAGAAATTGAGACGGTCATCAATTCCGACAACATAGTAAGGGTTAAGCTTCAAGAGGAGAACAACTGACGACGGGTAGCACAATACGTGCAGAATATCCTAAGAGACAAGAAGCCAGAGATGGACCGAACACAGGAGGACGTTGAAAGACAGAACGAAGTAGAAGGCCATTAGGGCTTGCCCGAAGTAATGTGGTAAACGGTTCCAGGCAAGTGTCCAGGCAAGAAAAAAGGGGAGAGGGGTTTTAGTCGGTATACTTGCCGTTAATGCATAGGAGCCCGACACTCGGGTGGATATTGGCAAACCAACTACGGCACGTAAAGTGTTTCCCCTCTATAACATTGCCCGTCAGTCTGTCCGTATGTATGAGCCAACCGATCTTAGAGACTATAAGAGCTAGACACTCCAGTTTGTTTTCGATTTTCGATAACTCATCCCGTTTTCGATATACACATGGGATCGGCATTTGAAATATTAAACAAAATAATGACAATCTGTGAAATTTTTTTTATTAAAATTGGCTAAGAAACACCGGAGATATGGAGCATTGAAGTTGAGTATGCAGTATGCGCTTAGACACACGCACGCATACTTGCAACTGACTGTACGCGTAAAGTATAGGGACCAGGGTATCGTCTAGTCGGGATTTCTCAAAATGAGCCTTCTTACTTGTTTTTGATATGCTGCGTTTGTATTGCACATTAATTTTTGAAGCCAATGCCATGTAATACCGCGTTGAGTGTATCATTCCACACACGCCCAAACTGCTTTAGCCCGTAAATCACCTTTTAGTTTAAGAACATTCGTTGGATTGGTCTTGTCCACGAAGTTTTGGAGTTGCCTCATGTAATATGCAATATTCAACTACCCATTTTGAACCGATGGGCTTTTTCGAAGTGGGAGATCCAAGTCTGATTATTAACCAACGCGTTATACTCACGTTGCATGGACGTCTGCCAGTCAATGCCACACAATGAGGCGCAACTGTCTTGCCGTGCTCGCTATTTTTAATTTATTATCGCGTGCAGACCATAGTAATTTGCTTTGGGGATCGACAGGACTCGCGATATTTCTTACATAAGGTATTGGAGGCGACAATCCACGTTCGTCGTTTGGCTTCGCTGGACTGATGTAACGGTCACAGCGGTTGCCCACCCTACCATGATCCTCATTTTCCACTTCATTATTTGTGTGAGGATCCCTAAGCCAAACAACCTTATAAATCTTACTTCTTAAATCCCTTCGCTGCATGATTCCCAACAACAAAAACTTATTGATTCATTATTAACGTGCAAGGTTATTACAATTCATTTTATTTTTATTCAACGTATCCCTATATAGATTATATATATCAAAAATATTTATTGTTATTTATTTTTCATTTATTTATTCGTTAAAACTACAACCTTCCTCAGACCACTCTGTGTACGAAGCAAATTTGTCTGCCATTCGTTCTGTTTCAACAATGGTCTCTGATCGTGACATTTTAATTGTTCTCGGTCATTTCAACATTTCTGAAACCACTTGGATTGCCAGTCCTGATTGGTGTGCTTTAACCCCCACGGCTCACAATAATTTTATAATAGATTTATTTGAATAAAATGCTTGATCTGATTTTTGCCTTGGATACAGCATCCCTATCCATTTCAAGATCTAATCCATTGTCGTACCCCGAAGATTTATACCATCCCACATTAGAACTGATGGTCGCTATACCTACACAGGTGAAATACCGTGAAAGAAGTCCATTAAGTTATGTCCGTCATTTTCGCAAAACAAATTTTAAAATACTATCTTGGCTTTTATCCCAGACTGACTGGTCTTGCCTCTGCAGGTGTGATGACTTGGATGTGGCAATCAGTATTTTCTACAACACTTTATACTCTGCATTTGATTTTTGTGTTCCAGTTGGTGAGCCTTTCAGGTCTACCAAGCCTGCGTGGCTTACCCACGAACAATTTTGAAAAATAAAAAATCTAAACTATACAAGAGTTTCAAAAAAATAACTCTAACGCAGCTTTTTCTTTATACATGATTGCCAGATCAAATTTTTTAGTCCTTAATAACAACTGTTATAGGAATTACCTGTCTCGGTGCAAACTCCAGTTTGAGCGGGATCCCAAGTGGTTTTTCGATTTTGTTAATGCAAAGCGAAGGTCATTAAAGCTACTTTGATGACTTAACCTCCAGCTCGGATGAAGCGATTGCTCATCTCTTTGCAAATTTTTTCCAAACGACATATACTTCATGTCACCATCAAATTGGCAAGCCACCTACAACACGTAAAGTGTTTCCCCCTCTAGCATTGCCCCCCCAAAAAAAAAAAAAGGTCCGTCTGTCTGTCCGTATGTATGAGCCAACCGATCTCAGAGACTATAAGAGCTAGACACTCCAGATTTCGAACTTAAGCTCGCCTAATCCCTAGGCAGTACAATTTTGTTTCCGATTTTCAAAAACTCATCCCGTTTTCGATATACACATGGGATCGGCATTTGAAATATGAAACAAAATAATGACAATCTGTGAAATTTTTTTATTAAAATCGGTTAAGAAACACCGGAGATATGGAGCATTGAAGTTGAGTATGCAGTATGCGCTTAGACACACGCACGCATACTTGCAACTGACTTTACGCGTAAAGTATGAGGACCAGGGTATCGTCTAGTCGGGATTTCTCGAAATGAGCCTTCTTACTTGTTTTTGATATGCTGCGTTTGTATTGCACATTAATTTTTGAAGCCAATGCCATGTAATACCGCGTTGAGTGTATCATTCCACACACGCCCAAACTGCTTTAGCCCGTAAATCACCTTTTTAGTTTAAGAACATTCGTTGGATTGGTCTTGTCCACGAAGTTTTGGGGTTGCCTCATGTAATATGCAATATTCAAATACCATTTTGAACCGATGGGCTTTTTCGAGGTGGGAGATCCTCTAATAACCAAGTCTGATTATTAGCCAACGCGTTATACTCACGTTGCAAGGACGTCTGCCAGTCAATGCCACACAATGAGGCGTCTGAACATCTTCCGCGTTTAGATAGTTTAGGACCTGGTAAATTTTTCTAGGTCGCCCAGTTTGACCTGTACAGATGATTTTGGGACAACCTGGCCCACGTCACCATCCTCGTCTAGAACACTGACTCAAAGCTGGAGGTCATACTTCTCGTCTAGATCACTAGCGCTGACAAATGGCCCTTCCTCCTATCCATTATTGCCTATATTGTCATGAGCTGGAACTGTCTCGTTGTGCACCTGCTCTGGAAGTGCCTTGTTTGAATTTAAGCTTAACGTCTATACGCGTTATTAAACGCCGAGTAGACAACTTAAATAGTTTATATAGTATCCAACCATTATGTACGCATTGCCTTTTGCTGCGAATTTACCTCCTTCTATCTTCTCCAGTGCGAAGGCCCGCGAACCAAAAACCCTCAGGTGTTTTACGGACGGCTTGCGTCCCTTCAATGATGTGTTCATAGCCTCACCCCACAGATATTCTGGTAAACTCGCGTGCATTAATAAACTTTTGGCTATTTAAACTATTTTTCAATTGGCCCGCTCAGCAACTGCGTATCGATAATGTTATCGATCTGAACACCGTTCGAGAGCAATGAATTCTCTCTCTCTTTATAAGTTTGCAGTTACACACTGTAGCATGTAACGTAGAATACGAAAAAATGGTAATCCAGTTGCACACTGTAGCATGTAACGTAGAATACGAGAAGATGGTAATTTGTTTTACAAGAAGGGGTGCACGCGCTGGCTCCGGGTGTATGATCGGTAGAAGGGGGCAGGTTACAAATTTTTTTCTTGCGCAACTGTTTTGCCGTGCTCGCTGTTGTTATTATATTATCGCGTGCGGACCATAGTAATTTGCCTTAACAGGGGGATCGGGGATCGACAGGACTCGCGATATTTCTTACATAAGGTATTGGAGGCGACACTCCACGTTCGTCGTTTGGCTGTGCTGGACTGATGTAACGGTCACAGCGGCTGCCCACCCTACCATGATCCTCATTTTCCACTTCATTATTTGTGTGAGGATCCCTAAACCAAACGACCTTATAAATCTTACTTCTTAGATCCCTTCGCTGCATGATTCCCAACAAAAAAAACTTATTGATTCATTTTTAACGTGCAAGGTTATTACAATTCATTTTATTTTTATTCAACGTATCCCTATATAGATTATATATATCAAAAATATTTATTGTTATTTATTTTTCATTTATTTATTCCTTAAAACTGCAACCTTCCTCAGACAACTCTGTGTACGAAGCAAATTTGTCTGCCATTCGTTCTGTTTCAACAATGGTCTCTGATCGTGACATTTTAATTGTTCTCGGTCATTTCAACATTTCTGAAACCACTTGGATTGCCAGTCCTGATTGGTGTGCTTTAACCCCCACGGCTCACAGTGATTTTATAAAAGATTTATTTGAATAAAATGCTTGATCTGATTTTTGCCTTGGATACAGCATCCCTATCCATTTCAAGATCTAATCCATTGTCGTACCCTGAAGATTTATACCATCCCACATTAGAACTGATGGTCGCTATACCTACACAGGTGAAATTCCGTGAACAAATTCGCAAAACAAATTTTGAAAAACTATCTTGGCTTTTATCCCAGACTGACTGGTCAATACTGGCAATACTCTGCATTTGATTTTTGTGTTCCAGTTGGTAAGCCTTTCAGGTCTACCCAGCCTGCATGGTTTACCCACAAACAATTTTGAAAAATAAAAATTCTAAACTATACAAGAGTTTCAAAAAAAAACTCTAACGCAGCTTATTCTTTATACATGATTGGCAGATCAAATTTTTCAGTCCTTAATAACAACTGGTATCGCTCTCTTTGCTTAGCAACGGACGTGTTTTTTTTGTGCTCTTCGTTTTTTTAATTTTGTGCGTTTTACGTTTGTTATTAATTTCGCGACTCTGTGCAAATAAATAGTTTTGAAACTTTGGGTTTCATCGGTTTTGTAAACCCAAGTTTGGAACATTAATTTAAATAATTTATTTGCATTTATTTTGCAAGTGCCAAAATACAACAACGAACTGCAGTCAAAGCTCATTTCTTAAGTTGCTTAGTTTGCTTTGCCCTGCTAGTATTTTGTTTTTGTATTTTCATACTTGCACTCTTTCAGTTCTTCTGTGCTCGCTCTCTCTGCATAAAACCGTTTTTGGCTCTCACGCGCTCTTTTGTGTTGGTGCTGGTCCCGGTTTAAATTATTCCGTTGTTGTTGCTTACGGTTGCTGCGCTCGCGACGGTACGTTTTTGTTTGTGTTTTATTCTGTGAGTATTTACAAGCGTATTCTTACTATTAACCCTAGGGTGGTCTTCTTTCTTTTTTGAGCAGTATTTTTGTTCAATCATTAATTTAAAAAATAAAAAAAATTTTATTTGTGTCTCTCCTATTTATTGTATTTTTAATTGTTTATTTATTGGTTTTTATTTTTATTTTTTTAACAAAATAAAAAGAAATTTATATAACAATGGTTGTCTGCTGATTCAAGGGCTGCCAAGTTCGCACTAATACAAAGATGGCTTCCATTAGCTGCTGGATGTGCCCAAATGTCGCTCATGAAAAATGTGCTGGTCTTAACGGCTGAGTCATCGACTTGATGGGCACTACTAATTTAGAGTGGCCATGTTGGTCTTGTTTGGAGCGGGAAAAAGACATGGCAAACTTTATGTAGAGTCAGCTTGGCTTTGAGGGAGTTTTCGGCCAATTAAAAAAATTGTGCGATAATTTCTCAATTGTGCAGAGAAACTTTAAGGAGAAAAATCTCTTGAGTGATTCTCCTAAGCGCAAAAAAGCCAATGTTGGGCCGTCATCGGGACCGGTCATGTCTGAAATTCAGCCAAACAATCCTGAGACCAAAAGTAAAAATAGGCTAAAAAACAATTCTTCTGCCCCAGTCCCCATAATTAACGAGATAACCGATGTAAACGCTATAGTCCCTATGGATGTTGTTTCATCTAATCCCAGTCCTTCGGTCTCTTTGGTGGTGAGTAGAGTTGACGTAGCTCAACCAAACAAACCTAATATACCCATAGAGCAAAATATTCCATTAGATAAAAATGTATCTTCGGTTGAAGACATAATTAAAAAATTTGTAGCCGTTCCACCTAAAAAACAAGTATTTGTTTCAAGGCTTCCCTCTGATTTGACATCAGAAGATGTCACGGTCTATATTAAGGCCAAATCGAAAGCCAATTTCACGGTGGAGAAATTCAAATTTAATTATACTAGGAATATCTCGTCGTTTAAAATCAGTGTCTCCAGTCAGGACTTTAGCTCTATGTGTTGCAAAGAGTTTTGGCCGGAGCACATTGTTGTTAATGAATATACTGCCAGGAAAAAAAACGGCCTCCGATTTTATCTCCCACCCCAGTAGCTTTGCCTAAATCTCTTGACGAAACTCGGTCTCCTATTGTATCTCCCACCCCAGTAGCGTTGCCTCAAACTCTTCTCGTTTCTGATAGTTCAAAAAACTAACAGCTTCTTTGGTACTTGGCTATCAGAACGTAAGAGGTATTTGTAGCAAACTCAGTAGTTTGTATCTTAATAGCCTTGCATTTCCCTTTCATGTCATTGCCTTAACTGAAACTTGGTTAAGGCATGACATTCTTAATTCTGAAGTAGTATGCAACAGATACTGTATTTATAGAAAAGACCGTACACTTCGACGTGGCGGAGGTGTGCTTATTGCTGTTGATGAAAATTATTTTTCGGAGACAGTAATAGTAGGTGGTTCTATGGATATAGAATTTGTTGCTGTTAAGTTGACTTTTAATGGTGTTGGTGTTTTTATAACTTGTTCGTATATACCCCCAACCTCTGATAACTCTGTCTACGATGCTCATTTGTCTGCTATAATGTCCGTTTCTTGCATGCTTTCCGATCGCGATATCCTTGTAGTTCTCGGTGATTTCAATGTTGCTGAAGTTACTTGGATTTCTTGTTCCGACTCTGGCGCACTGACCCCCTCGGCACAGAATGAATTCTTGATTAATTTACTTGGGATATCATTGAATCAAATAAATGATATCCCAAATTCTCTTAATAAAATGCTTGATCTGGTTTTTGTTTTGGATCCGTCCTCCTCATCCATTACCCGATCACAACCCATATCTTATCCAGAGGATTTATACCACCCAACGTTGGAGGTGTCGATCACTTTACCCTACCGGGGGCTATGCCCCAGTAGAAATCGTTTAAGCCGAGTACGTCAATTTCGGAAAACCGATTTCGCAAAACTTACTCGGCTGCTGGCCCTGACTGACTGGTCTAACCTCTACGGGTCTGACAATTTGGACGTGGCAATCAGTATTTTTTATAATACTTTAAATTCTTTATTTGATTTGTGTGTCCTTTATGGAACGCCAAACAGGTCAAACAAACATGTGTGGCTTACCAGAGAGTTGACTATTCTGAAAAACCGTTAATCGAAACTCTACAAGAGTTTCAGAAAATCAAGCTCTCAGTTAGCTTGTTCTGCATACTTGATTGCTCGTTCCAACTTTTCAGTCCTCAATAACAAATGTTATAGGAATTACCTGACTAGGTGTAGATTACAGTTTCAGCAGGATTCTAAACGGTGTTTTGATTTTGTTAATGCGAAACGCAAGACATCGACTCTTCCATCTAATATATTCTTTGATAAAATGAAAGCCAATTCAGATCATGCCATTGCCGATGTATTTGCTGAATTTTTTCAAACGACCTATAGCCCTTGTTTTCAACCAGTCGTCACGCCTTATCCCTATCAGCTTAATGCCTCAAATTGCATTTTTATACCGGAAATCACAGAGAGCTCACTACTTTGTGATCTTCTGGTTATAAAGCCCACATTTTCTCCAGGACTTGATGGAATACCAAGCTGTGTGCTTAGGTACTGTGCTCAGGATCTTGTAAAACCTTTGCATAAATTGTTTAGTATGTCCGTGGAGCTATGCTCTTTCCCAAAAATTTGGAAAGAGTCTTATATTATTCCTTTGCACAAAAAAGGAAACAAATCGAATGCTCAAAATTATAGGGGTATCTCCAACTTGTCTGCTATTCCTAAAATTTTTGAGAAACTAATAACCTCTCATCTTCAACATCTTTGTAAATCTATGATTTCACCGTGCCAGCACGGGTTCATGACACATAGATCTACCTCTACTAACTTACTAGAATTCACATCATTTGTTATTAAGGGCTTTGAAGACAAATTGCAAACTGATGTTACTTACACTGATTTCAGTAAGGCTTTTGACTCTGTAAATCACCTCCTGTTAATTTATAAACTTAAACTTTTGGGCTTTCCCAATAATCTTATCCTTTGGATTCAAGATTATTTAACTTCTAGAACTCAGAGAGTCTATTTTAATGGCTCAGTATCTAAAGCGGTGCAGGTCACTTCTGGTGTTCCACAAGGAAGTCACCTTGGACCGTTATTATTTACACTGTTCATAAACGACCTTCCGTCTGTTATTAATCATTCTCGGGTACTAATGTATGCTGATGATGTAAAATTATGCATGTCAGCTGCAAGTCTTCTGTCTGGTCACAGACTGCAAAGTGACTTAGACAATTTTCAAACTTGGTGCAGAGTAAATTTACTGCATCTCAATTGCAGTAAATGCAAAGTTATGTCTTTTTATAGGCGAACACCTTTTTTTAATATCTATCTTCTGGATAACCTACCATTGGATCGGATTGATTTGGTTGAGGATTTGGGTATCTTAATGGACCCAAAGCTTAAGTTTGACAAGCATATTGCTTTAATCTCAAATCGAGCATCAAGTGTCTTGGGGTTCATTAAACGCTGGTCGAAGGAATTCGACGACCCCTACTTAACAAAAACTCTTTATGTGTCTCTTGTCCGACCTATTCTTGAATATGGATCTTGTATATGGTATCCCAAATACAGGACTCATCAGGATAGAATAGAATCGGTACAAAAACAATTTTTGCTCTTTGCCCTTCGGGGTCTTAACTGGGATGATAGTACTAATTTACCTGCTTACCACAGTAGACTTTTACTAATAAATCTTCCCTCTCTTAATCATCGTAGAACTATGCTAGCAATAAACTTTTTTCACAAATTAATAAATGGTGAAATAGATTCCCCCATACTAATTAACCAAATTAACTTTGCTGTACCTATTAGAAGTAGTAGACATTTTTTACCAATAGCCCTGCATGCTTGCTTTTCTAACTATGCTATCCATAACCCTTTTCGGATCTTATGTTCAGTATATAACGATCTTTCCCACCTTATTACTAGTACCACTTCTGCATGCTCTCTAAAAAAAATGATCTTATGTCATTTGTCTACATGTTCGCGATCTTCGTAACCGCACGTTACGCGGTGCGCCCCTCGGTCGGATGGGCGGGAGGTCGCTTTATGCTTGGGTCCGCTCGTTAACAAGCCGGTGCTTGGTATCGTTGGGCCACTTGAATATACTGTCCCTTAGTACATCTACGTCCAATATAATAGAAATTAACAGTCTCGGTGCAAACTTCAGTTTCTGCGGGATCCCAAGCGGTTTTTCGATTTTGTTAATGCAAAGCGAAGGTCATCAAAGCTACCATCCAACGTATTCTTTGATGACTTAACCGCCCGCCAGCTCGGATGAGGCGATTGCTCATCTCTTTGCAAATTTTTTTCCAAACGACATATACTTCGTGTCACCATCAAATTGTTTTGCCATACCCTTATCATATAAATGGAACCAATTGCGTTTTTAGACCAGAAATTACTGAAAGTACTTTACTAAGCGACCTACAAGTCCTTAAACCGATTTTCATCCCCGGTCCAGACGGAGTACCAAGCTGTGTGCTACGATACTGCGCTCAGGAACTTCTAAAGCCTTTACATAAACTGTTCAGCCTATCCCTAAAGTTATGCTCTTTTCCGAAAATTTGGAATGAGTCGTTTATTACTCCTTTACATAAAAAAGGGAATAAATCAAATGTACAAAACCATAGAGGGATATCAAATTGTCCGCTGTTCCAAAAAATTTTGAAAAATTGATTACTTCTCATCTTCAGCGTCTTTGCAAATCCATTGTTTCACCGTATCAACACGGATTTATGAAACAAAGATCCACTACCACGAACTTATTAGAATTAACCCCATTTGTACTTAGCGGTTTCCAGAACAAAATGCAAACTGATGTTATTAATACAGACTTCAGTAAGGTTTTTGATTCAATTAATCACTATCTCTTGATCCATAAATTACACCTCTTGGGTTTTCCAAACAACCTCCTTCTTTGGATCAAAGATTACTTAACTTTAAGGAAACAAAGGGTATATTTCAAGGGCCTGGTTTCCAAGTCGGTTCAGGTTGCCTCTGTTGTGCCTCAGGGAAGTCACCTTGGACCTCTACTATTTACACTTTTAAACGATCTCCCTTCAGTTGTAAGCCACTCACGGGTGTTCGTGTTCAACTCGGCAAAATCTCCGCAGTCAGCCAAACAATTACAATCAGATATTAATAACTTTCAAACTTGGTGTAATTTAAATTTACTATATCTCAAATGTAGTAAATGTAAATGTAAATGTTAACTCCATTGCCACCCGAGCATCTGGTGTACTGGGATTCATCAAGCGCTGGTCGAAGGAATTCGACGATCCGTATTCATACAGAATTCATCAGGAGAGATTAGAATCGGTGCAGGGGTCTTCCCTGGGATACTAACATTAATTTACCTTCTTACAGAAGTAAACTCCTACTAAAAAATTTTGAGGCCCTTCCAGGAGTAGACGCCGCCTTCTGATGAGCACGGTTCAGTCGGTACTGCTCTACGGAGCGGAGATTTGGGCCGACTCTCTAAACGTAGAAAAATACCGGAAGAGGCTGGCGCAAGTCCAAAGGAGGGGGCTTGAAGGGTGGCTTCCGCATACCGCACGGTTTCTGAGCCGGCAGCTTTGGTGATTGCGGGGGTTACACCCATAATACTTCTAGTTAAAGAGCGGCGGGCAGTTTTCCTGAGGAGAAATGTGTTGGCCATCGTTAGCACCGGCAGCCTAATTCAGTCCTACCATATAATAGCACACACAACAATGGCAACAAAAGCACATTAAGCTGCAACCAACGACAGCAGCAAGCGAGACAAATATGCAGAATTGGCCTAACAAATTGGCATAAAACTCCGCGCTTAGTGCCAAACACATCCACATAACTGAAATGCAGCCAACTAACCGGCTAACCAACCATTCATTGTCACAATCTGCAGCAACATCAGCAACAATAAACATCGCCTGGCTTCGATAGTAGAATTTAATTAAAAGCTGTTCCATCTGCCCAGTTGGCACACTGAGCAACAACTGCACAAACGCTTGCGGCAACAAGCAAAACGGGAAATGAAAATTGAACGGAAAACAAAAGACACACGACAAAAAACTACATAAAACAGAAAGCGAGTTGTGAATTTTCAAAGGAGCATCCCATAAAACTCCAGAGATTGGCAAACGCTCTGGGGCTATTTTAATATTGACGTATTGCAGCAAGCAAAACTCAACTCAACTGAGTTATAACGTATAACTGGTAGCTGTAGCTGGTAAAGCATATGTAACGGCGCATGATGATTGATTGCTGTTGAGATTTTCACACAATTGAAACATATGTATGTTTATACACATGCTTCACATAAGGTTAAGAAAGAACAATAAAAGATTATATTTCTTTTTATTATGAAGGGTTTCAATTTATTAAATCGTGCAACTAAATTTGTTTGTATTTGATTGGTTTTTGCTTCAATGGCTTATGTTTTTTCCAAGCTATTTTTGTTGTTTATCTTTAAACATACTTTTTTCACTCCTGTGCCCACTTCATTTCTTAATTGCTTATTTCTTTATTATTAAGTTCTACATTCAGGTGGGCTTATTTTTATACCCTGATCCCATTAAAAATGGGAAAAAAGGGTATCATGAAGTTGTGCAAAAGTATGTAACAGGCAGAAGGAAGCATCTCCGACCCCATAAAGTATATATATTCTTTATCAGCATCAACAGTCGAGTCGATATAGCCATGTCCGTCTGTCCGTCTGTATGTATGAACGCGTCGATCTCAGAGACTATAAGAGCTAGAGACTCCAGATTTGGAACCTAAGCTCGTCTAATCTCTAGGCAGTACAAGTTTGTTTTCGATTTTCGATAACTCATCCCGTTTCCGATATACACATGGGATCGATAACAATAAAATATTGAATTTGAAAAAACTTTAGATGGCATTTTAATTATCAATCAAAATAATAACAATCTGTGAAATTTTTATTAAAATCGGTTAAGAAACACCGGAGATATGGAACCTTGAAGTTGAGTATGCAGTATGCAGTATGGTCGTACACACACGCACACATACTTGCAAGCACTGACTGTACGCGTAAAGTATAGGGATCAGGGTATCGTCTAGTCGGGATTTCTCGACTAGAGCCTTCTTACTTGTTTTTTTTTTATTATTGTGTATTTTTTTAAGTATTTGGTATCGGCATGTCAAGGCTTTCAGCTGCTTACCGCAAGGGCATACACACGTATATGTATATATAAACAAACACCACACACACACACACACACACACTCTTCCAAACTTCTAGCTGCGTGCAAGCCATAAAAGCGAGAAGCTCAATTATCAAAATGCTACGTGTGTTTGTGTCTCACATACATATACTAGTATGTTTTGAATGTATTCTTTTCCATTTTCATTTTCATTGTCACTGTCGCCTCTTTTGGGGGGCTTTGTTCGTTTAGTTATTGCCATTTCTTTTTAGTCATTTGTTTTGTGTTTGTGGTCGCCTTTGACTGTGAAAATAGATAAATTTATTTATTTTATGCTCTGCTGGTGTAAGAGCTACACACCCCCACACACACACGCATACTCTAAAAACAAATGCATAGAAACTGACATGGGGAGAAAGAGAATTGGAAATTTGTATGTTGGATGCATCTTGAACGAAAGTTCACACAACCTTCGTTTTAGGTGTCTGACTAAATTTAAATGTCTTTATTTGCCGATATGCTGACTCCCGCACACCATTTATATGAATCGAATGCCACTGAGCTTTAAACATTTTTGAACAGGCTAACACACAAGAAATCTCTTTGGACTGTGCATAAGCCGATAGATGCTTGTGTGTGTGCAACGATGGTCTACTCTGGTGTTTAAAGAAATCAAGTTGAGCAGCTTTAAATAAGATCGCATAATAAAGTATACATCTTAGAGTCTCATGGCAGGGATGTTTGTGATGCTATTAAATTTACATTAAAGCAAGGAAACACACACAACCAGACGAAAATATACACGAACATTTGATTCACTTATACGATCAAATAATCGATTTCGGAGTGGAGCTAAATTGGCGCCACAAATAAGAGGCGGCGGCCGTCTGTCCTATAGTTAAGTAGTTTTTTTTTTTTTTGATGTTTCTTGAGCATATCCTATCGAAAATGCCAATGCATTATAAATTATAGTTGGATCTTAGGGCAATTCTCGAGCAGCTAACGCGGCGTATACGTAATCTGCCATACAATGCCAAGCAAAAGCAAAGCAAAATACAATAAAAAGGGCAACCGAAGGAAAATAACTGCGGCGACAATAGAGAGAAATAGGAAGCAAATAAACGCTGTAAAAATTCTTGAGCAGCTTACATGTTACATTATGTATTGTGTGTGTGTGTGTGTGTGTGTGTGTGTGTGTGTGTGTGTGTGTGTGAGTGAGGAAGCATTCGTGCGTCCACTTTCTTATGCTCGCTTAGTACCTTCGTCAGTCTCCCCCCCCCCCCTCTTCACTATTGCTCCCCTCACGCAGTTTAGCTATTTTTGTACACTTCTTTCGTTACTTACGCCTTACACTTTCATTTTCACGGCTAAACTCTGACGCTGTGTGTGTGTGTGTCTCTCTCTCTCTCTCTCTCTTTGCCTTTCTCTTTAAGCAAGCATGGAGATTGTTTGCCTACTTTAAACATAAGCCGATCGGCTTTCTATTTATTTACCCCATCATTGTTCGGAATGCTGGAAATATGGATGCAAGATTCTGTAACTGTGTGTATTTCACACACGCACACTTAAACTAACAAAGTGTGTGTACTACTCATTCCGATCATCCTTTGGTAGGGCTGTTGTCCGCTTGCCGTTCTTTACTTTACATTTTTATGAGCTTTGTGTGTGTTCTACAAATTGTTTGGCTTTGGAAATTCCTTGCGTTATTGTTGAGGTTTTTATGGACTTGACTGAAGGTTATGGAGGGGTGTGTGTGTGCGTTTGTGTGTTGCAAGTAAACTGAAGCGCGTTGTAAGATAGACTAACCAAAACTAATTTGTAGCTGGGGCACGAAATAATATTGTTATTGATAGATGACAATGGTCGACAGCCGTCCACGATTTATGTTTGCCTCACTCTTACCATTCTCACTCTCACTCTCCCTCTCCCTTTGGCGTTGTCACCCTCTGGAGCAATGAGATTCTTGCACAACACACAAACACAAACACAAACACTAGCACAGGCACCGAAGCTGAAAGGCAATTGGAAATTAAATTGCTTTTCCATATGACACTTAGGCTCAAATTGACATCGTTAAATGTATTTGTGTTGGTTGCGTTAGAAATTTTTGATTGCAAAATGGAGAATCATTCATCTTTGCTCGCTCCATGTCCGAAATGGCAAGCAATAGAAATTTATGTCTTTGTACAGCCAGAATATTGTTACTCACTCAAATGATGCAAAAATTCTACTAATAATCCAAAAAAAAAAAAACGAAAGTAGAAAAGAAAATGACCTTTTTTGGCGTCCGAGGCAAGATAGCCAAACACAAAATTGATTTAAACTTTGTGCGATGAATTAAAGCGAAAGGTCTCAGTGATGCCTCAATAAGCTCTTTGACATGTCAATCAACGAAAGTTCAAAGCATTGTGAAACACAATAATAAAATAGACATTTCTTAAGGCTCACTAAAAATCTCAATCACATCTTAGCGATTCTTCCCCTCTCTTTCTCCCTTTCGCTCTCTCTCTCTCTCCCTCTCTTACATCTTGGCTAATTTTTAACTTGCTTACAAAGCAGAATTTATGCATTTTAATTAAAACGAATTTCACATTTTGGGTCACAATATTTCCAGACATCATAAACAAGACACCTTATGTTTAATATTATTAAACATAATTTACACAACAAAAAATTGTTGACAAACAGTTAAGAGCACAGTAAAAACAAACTCTTAACATTCTTATAATATCTCTCATTGCAGGTGAATGGTGCATGGGCATTGCCAAATGTTGTTTGTGATTTCTATATAGCCATGGATGTGATATGTTCTACTTCATCGATATTTAATTTAGTTGCCATTTCAATATACAGGTAAGAAAAATACAGAGAAACAGAGAGAGAGAGAGAGCCATTCATTCGAACATTATTATAATATACTTTAATTCTTCACTTAACCCTTTCGATTGTATATTTTGCTCCATTGTTACTTTGCAGATACATCGCTGTGACGCAGCCAATAAAATATGCAAAGCACAAAAATAGTCGCCGCGTTTGCCTTACAATATTATTGGTATGGGCGATATCAGCTGCAATCGGTTCCCCTATAGTTCTGGGTCTAAACAATACGCCCAATCGTGAGCCCGATGTGTGCGCATTCTACAATGCTGACTTTATACTGTACTCATCGTTGAGCAGCTTTTATATACCATGCATTATTATGGTATTTCTCTACTGGAACATATTCAAGGTAAGTATGTGTGTGTGTGTAAACACCAACAGCAGCAGCAAGCTAATCAAAAACGGATTTGCATATCATCTATTAAGAAATTAGTTAAGTATTCGTATGCGTATTCGCATTCAAGCAGTTTGCATATGCACTTGCATGCATATAATGAATGGCAATGCTGTTGTCGGTGTATGCTGATTAATGCATAATTTCTCAACGATTAAACAAAACTCAGTCAGCAGATATTTATGTAATAAGTGTTGTCTGCGAGTGTATGCTGAAAATCTGCCAACGTTGCATATTAAATGTAAAGAACATTGATTAACAATCCCCATTTCGTACCGTTCCGTTCCGTTCCGTTCTATTCCATTACATTTAATTTCTTTCAGGCGCTGCGTAGCCGTGCTCGAAAACAACGTGCTGCCCGCAAGCCGCATCTGTCGGAGCTTACCGGAGGCAGCGTCATCGAGAACATTGCACAGACACGGCGTTTAGCGGAGACAGCATTGGATAGCAATCGACATCCCAGTCGCATTGATGAGTCGATGAGCCGGCAACGAATACGGCCAGTGGCTCCAATGAGGAGGAGGATGAGAATGCCATATCGCCCGATATTGATGATTGCCATGTCATTGTGAACGACAGGTCCACGGAGTTCATGCTGGCCACAGTCGTCGAGGAGACCGGCAAGTAAGTAACGTAAAGTGGCTGCCACTTTTCTCTACTCCCCTCCCCCTCCCCCCCACAAAAACACACACACACAACAACCATTGCAATTGTGATTGTGCGTTTGTGCTAGCCCAGCACTTTTCATGTCACGGCCCTAGACCATAAAATATAGGAAGTGTGAAAACTGACACGGGCCAGGGGAAACGGAAACGGAATATGAATTCGAATCAGTAAAACAGCATTAGGAAATTGCGACTGCAACTGGGAAAAAAATATAGGTTGGTGGCGGTTTGCGTTTGCGATAAGTGTTTGAAAAGTACAAGTTATAGAATATCGATTTTTATGCAACAAAAATAAATAAAAATATTTGTATACTTGCCTGTACCTTATCTGTGTATATTTTGGGCTTTATTAAATAGTTAGCTAGTACCTTCCCCAAATAAAAGATAGCAAGTAGAAGGAGGAGAGAGGACAAAATGAAAAGAAATAATCACAGTTGCTGACGCAACAAATTGGCTGTGAATCAGATTGAGAGTTGCACGATGCTTAACTCAATCTTCAGATTGAAGCACTCCTAAATGAATTAAGTGGCAGCTGCCACTTTGTGGCAAGCAGGCGAAAGAAAATTGTCAAAGTAGTTGGTGGTAATTGCAACTTCTTGGCACACGGCACTCGACACTCGGCGCGCTGCTCATCGTTTTGAGTCTGGCTGCACTTCAACTTAACTCATTTAAGTTCACACGCTATGCAATAAAATGAAAAGGCAACATGAGCGAGCACTCAGCACTGCACCAAACAAACTCAGCTCTTTCTCTTTATCAGTCTCTGTCTCTATCTGTATCTGAAAACATTTGCGTTTGTGCATCTGCATGTGCATCTGTATGTGTATCTGTTCTTGTAGCTCCCTTGGCTTTCATTGCAATTGTCGCGCTTAGAGATTTGGTATTTTATTGACTTTGCTTTTGTGGTGCCACATCCAGAGTCACAGCCTTAAGTCCAGTCCAGTCTGTATGTGTGCGTGCGTGGCAAGCGATTAACAGTGTCATTTTGAAGCAACTGCATTCACAAAAAATTGGTGACTAATCAGTAAAGGGTATTACTTGCCACATGCAACAACAGAATTGAATTGAGCTTTGCTAGAGTGCCAGATTTTGAGACAATGAGTAAAAAAGAAACCATTTGAACAAGTTAAGGGTACCTTCTGTTTGATTGAAGCATCAACTTTTAGCTGCTTATGGAAGAAATTAAGTTTTAGCCTTACCCAATCTTCACTTTTGCTTATTCAATGAATAAATATAATATCCCAAAATTTGTATTTCATTTATTTTATTTTTTTTAAATATTTTTAATGAATAAATTGTGTTCACTTTGTGAACAGCTTTCGCTTTGATCCGCTTGATCAATTGCAGGACGGACAGTACGACCGATACATAAAAAGTACTGAAGCACTTTTAGGCTGCAAAGTTGCCAAGTTGCCCAACGGATGGTTGGCACCCCTCGCAGGGCGCGAGTGTAAAGTACAGTCAATTAGGGAACTGATGGGCACTTTAATCCAATTAGGACGTGGAAATGAACCCCATTATTGATAGGCGCCCTGAACCAGCTTTTTGAGGGTTGAGTAGGTGATAGCCGGGGGAGGGCTTGGGTTGGGCGGGTTAAGTTGAAGCGGTCAACTCGACCGACAATTGACCGAACGAACGAACCATATTAAAAAGTTTGTTTCCAAAGGGCTGCCTTCACTACCATTTCCCTACTACTACTCCATTCCCTTTCACCTCTCTTTCTCTTTCTCTCTGTCTCTACTCAAACGCTCTCAGTACACTTAGTTGGGACACTCACACACACAGAGAGAGAGAGAGAGGGAGAGAGAGAGAGAGAAGGAAAGAAATAAATTTTAGTAATTCAATTAATGCGTTACTTAATTAAAACTCAATATTTTGCCTTGCTTTAAATTGACGTTGCGACTCGTTTTTTCTTGCTCCTGTACCTGATTTCTCCCCTCCTTCATCTCTTACAGCCTCCGGTTGTCCCATGACTGCTCTTTGCCCGCACCACACTTGACACGTGCATGGATCTGTGTGTGTCTGTATGACACTTCTTGCTTGGGATGCTGCCTGCTGCCTGCTGCCGGCTGGTGTCTGTTCTTGATTGATTGCCCTGGCCGGATTGCATTTGATTGCCATCTTTGACAACAACATCATTACGATGTCATTATGTGATGACCGTGGTCCGTCGTGGACAGCAGCGTTGTGGTGCAGATCACCACACAACCGCAGCTAGTCGTTGCTGATCCAAATGGTAATCATGATTTTGGTTATGCAGCATTGACGATGTCCTTGCAGGAGTGAGCGTTGGCGCCGCCATTAGCAGCACAACGCCGCCGGACAGTCCAGTACCAAGTGGCACAACATTGCAGCGCTCCAGTGTCAGCAGTCGACGCAACACCGTCGAGGATTCCCCCAAGCACGTCGAGCCACCTCCAAGGTATGTATTAAAATTTATGCCGAATTCAGCATAACACTTAGTTTGGGTATAGCCCAGTCTTTATAACACACTTGCCTAATGGACTGACTGCTAGAACTTAGCGATCTAATTTTTTTGTGAAAATATATCATAATGATCGTAGGTGAACATTAACATTAGTTTTTTCCAAAAGACAACTGCAAGTGGATAAACTTTGAAGTCAAAGCGTACAATGTCATACATTTAGGTATAACTTAATCTGCTAAGAAGAACTAAACGTTTTTTTATCAAGCCAACTTCATTTATTTACTACTAACAGTCTGCAGTCAGTTTTTCAGCATTTAAATTTTAAGAAGTTCAGTTAAGCATAACATCAAAAAATTGATTTATTTAATAAGCCTTGAATTTAACGCACTTAAATCAAGTACTTATAAGTAATAAAACACGCTTAGTATGTATGAAGATTAAGCTAGCTCTGTTAGCCTTTTTATACCCTGATCCCATTAAAAATGGGAAAAAAGGGTATCATGAAGTTGTGCAAAAGTATGTAACAGGCAGAAGGAAGCATCTCCGACCCCATAAAGTATATATATTCTTTATCAGCATCAACAGTCGAGTCGATATAGCCATGTCCGTCTGTCCGTCTGTATGTATGAACGCGTCGATCTCAGAGACTATAAGAGCTAGAGACTCCAGATTTGGAACCTAAGCTCGTCTAATCCCTAGGCAGTACAAGTTTGTTTTCGATTTTCGATAACTCATCCCGTTTCCGATATACATATGGGATCGATAACAACAAAATCTTGAATTTGAAAAAACTTTAGATGGCATTTTAATTATTAATCAAAATAATGAAAATCTGTGAAATTTTTTTTTAAAATCGGTTAAGAAACACCAGAGATATGGAACCTTGAAGTTGAGTATGCAGTATGCAGTATGGTCGTACACACACGCACACATACTTGCAAGCACTGACTGTACGCGTAAATTATAGGGATCAGGGTATCGTCTAGTCGGGATTTCTCGACTAGAGCCTTCTTACTTGTTTCTTCTCTCTTTTTAGCAGCAGCGGCGTCGCCATGAAGCCATTGTCCTTTGTGCGCTACGGTGTGCAGGAGGCCATGACTTTGGCACGCAACGACTCCACGCTATCGACCACATCGAAAACGTCCTCGCGCAAGGATAAGAAAAACTCGCAGGCGTCAAGGTGAGTCACAAACTGGTCAAATTGCCAAATAGCCAAATTCCGGTTATAAGCTCAGTTTGGCTCGGCTTTTAAAGCTCGGCAAAAATCACGAGTAACAACTCTTCTAAAAAGCATACTCGTTTTTACTTTCATTTGTATTCAATGTCTGTGCATTGTTTCTCTTTACTCTTTGCGCTTGTTGCATGCAACATGGAATGCAATTTACAATGGCTAATTATCCCTGGCCTTGCTTGCGTGTCTCGCGGCGGTCATTCTCGGCGTAGATTCACAATATACAAGGTTCACAAGGCCTCAAAGAAAAAACGCGAAAAATCGTCGGCCAAAAAGGAACGCAAGGCCACCAAAACATTGGCCATCGTTTTAGGTAAGTTTTGCAACAACAACAACAATAATTACTAACTATTTAGCTTAATTTTCATTGCCATTTTTTTAATTTTTTGTTTTTGCGATAACTGAATAACTTTCTTCTCTTTCGTGTTATCTGTTGTTTCGGCTTGTGTGCTGTATTAAAGGCGTATTTCTCTTCTGCTGGCTGCCGTTCTTCACGTGCAACATCATGAATGCCATGTGCGCTAAATTCAACGAAGACTGCCGGCCGGGTCTGATGGCCTTTATGCTGACGACTTGGCTGGGCTATATCAATAGCTTTGTCAATCCTGTTATCTATACGATATTCAATCCAGAATTTCGTAAGGCATTCAAAAAGATCATGCACATGGTGTAATAATTATCAACAACAGCAAGAAAATGAATAATAACCGATACAGATTGAATGCAAGAAAGTTTATTTTATTATTTTTTTTTTTTTTTCCTTTGTTTTTAGCTCATCAATTTGTAAGTACACGAAACTCGATCGTCGATAAATTGTCTATTGATAAACTTAAAACTTGAACTGTGCCAAACGCAACCAAATGAAATTGAACTAAAAGCTCGAAACTCAATTAGACTCATAAGATTGTTGGTGGTATTAACCGAATATTTATATTCGGTATATATATATATGAATTAAATATGCATATATCAAATTATATACGTATATGTAAACATATGTAGATCTGTATTATAAATAGCCGTAAGTCTAAGATTTGATCAACACCGTTGTACGTATTGTATTCTACTATTGTACTATACGTTTTTAACGATTAGCTAATGTCTAACATAAATTTCTAGTTAATATTTTTTTAGATACATACTACATACTTAAAGATACAGTTATAGATGTGAGCTCATCTTAGCCAGTAAGATATTGTTCACTTTCACAATCTACATAAGTATAGACCAATAAGTTTATAAAAGTTACAAGATTCTTTACTTTACATATCACGCGTTCAGTTTCTGTGAGTTTCAACTTGGGTTGAAATTGAAAACCTTTTAAGTGAGTCCAACGATGGCAGAGCATATCCTAACTAGAAGCAACTTAAAATCACTCTGCTTACCTCTTACCAGTCTCCCCATCCTGCTTCACATATTTGATACTTCACTTGAATACCGAATAATTGGTAGTTAATAAAAATAAGGTAAAAAAAAACGTGAACCGACGGCACACATGGTATTTATTTATTTATATATATATATTTTTTTTTTGTCATTAAGTAGATCCCTTCTAGTGATAATGTGCGTCCATCGGTTACAGAGAAAAAATAAAAAAAAACTCCTAGATTTTTGTAATACTAGTTCTTCTATTCTAAATTAGTTATAAGCAGTGTCTCAAAGTCAGCGTCAAACACGCTTTCGTCGAGCTTTTGTTATAAAAGTGATCAATGGTAAGCATCAGAAGGATAGAGAAAGGGAAAAAGAAATAATCGAGAGTTATCAATAGGCAGGTTGCTCAATTAGCCAAGCTAAAGTAAATCGATAGCGTTTTACTTTACAATGTATTTTAATTTTTAAATTATCTTTACTTGGCTGCTTGACAATTTGCGATAATTATCGATAGTTTCGATAGCAGAACTAGACACTAACATACTAAAACAAATGAGCCCCACAAAAAACAAAACTAGGAAAAGTTAAAAACTATTTAAAGTGGCGCTGAATTCGACTCAACTGCTTAAAGCACACAAACCTTGTTTTGGATTCTTAAAGAACAGCAAATCTACATAAATACCTAAACGGATAAGATTTATGAGAAGTATGTAAGTAGAAATAAATTACTAAAATGTAAGCGCATTTAAAACTAGTCTAAGATCTCAAAACATACTACCTAATAAGTTGGTTTAAAAGACGCATTACAAAAAAATAAAATAAAAAAATCGCACCGAGTGCGATCAAAATACTTACTCAGTATTCTTTTTTTTATAAAAAGTACTAAGCTTAAATAAAACGTAAATGAAAAAGGATTCACTATAAGTTGCATCAGGGTATCTAAAGCGTAGGCTTGAAAATTACTAAAGATAGTTAAAAAGAAGGCAGCAAACGCAAAAGAAATTTACAAATTCTATTTACGTACCAAATTTGAAACATGGACCGAAATACTGAACGAGATATATAATGATGCCGTCTTAAATTTGCTTAAACTAAAGAAGTGCTCTACCTTAAAAAAAAAAAACAAAACTGGCTGAGAGTTGTTGTTGATCACAAAATGGATCGGATCTGAATCTGGAACACAATTACACATAAGGAAAACTATCCAGGAATCAAAAAGAAAAGAAAACAAAGAGCCTTAATTTCGAACTGCTTGGAGTATGCCCCTTGCTCACAGTCAAAGAAATAAACGAACGAACGAAAACGAATTTAAATCGGCACCTTAACACACCAACCCACCCACCCACACACGCACACACACAGACACACACACACACATATCCGGTATCCCCAATAAGGCGTTGAAGCTGGCGGTCCGCTCGAGAAATATTTGCGGCCACATATGCAAAATGCCTGCAGGAAGGAGTTTTTCCTAAGATATGGAAACGGCAGCGGCTAATCCTCCTGCCAAAAGGGGATAAGCCGACAGACGAACCGTCTGGATATAGGCCTATCTGCCTCCTTGATTCAGCGGGAAAGGTCCTGGAGAAGCTGATATTTAACAGACTCCAGGCCATCATTAATGAAAAAAACGCGCTCTCAGCCAGCCAATATGGGTTTCGGAAAGCCCGCTCTACTGTAGACGCAATCCAGGCGGTAGTAGACATGGCAACCAAGGCAATCGAGGGAACGCGATGGAGGTGGGGCGACAAGGAGTATTGCGCCGTAGTAACCCTCGATATCCGCAACGCGTTCAACTCGGCGAACTGGTCGCGCATAAGGACAGCCCTGGGTAGAATTGGAGTACCGTCGTACATAGCTAGTATCATATCCAACTACCTGTCGGACCGGGTGTTGGAATATGATACAGAGGACGGACCAAGGAGCTATGAGGTCACAGCAGGAGTGCCACAGGGCTCCGTTCTTGGCCCATGCTGTGGAACCTAATGTACGATGAGGTACTTAGACTCGAACTACCACAGGGCTGTACCCTCATTGGCTTCGCAGACGATCTGGCACTGGTAGTAGTAGCCAAAGAGAGCAAGGAGTTAGAGGCCGCAGCGAACGCGGCAATAAGAATTGTGGCAGAGTGGATGAAGGAGGCGAGCTTGGAACTTGCAGGCCATAAGACGGAGGCCGTACTCATTACAAGCCGCAAAGTAATAGAGTACATCCAGGTGCAAGTCAACAACGATGTTGTGAAACCCAAGGAGTCTATAAAATACCTGGGAGTCAGGTTGGACAATAGACTCAGCTTCCGTACGCACGTAGAGTACGTCAGCCAGAGAGCAGCTAGAATGCAAGGTGCCCTATCGCGCATGCTGCCCAATGTGGGGGGTCCTAAGCCAGCGAGGCGGCAATTGCTGGCGAGAGTGGTAGCCTCCGTACTGCTGTACGCGGCACCCATATGGGCAACGGCTGTGTCCAACCAGAAAGGTCTAAAAAGGAAGCTCTCGGCACCTTACAGGCTGAGCGCCCTCCGAGTGATCTCCGGCTTCCGCACGGTCTCGGAAGATGCAGCTCTGGTCCTAGCAGGAATGGTGCCAGTTGACCTGCTAGCGCTTGAGATGAAGGAGATCCGAAATAGAAGGATAGCTGCGCCGGACGCCATGGCTATCATCCGAAGCTCAGCAAGAGCATCGACGATGGACGCCTGGCAGTATAGATAAGGGACGGCGAGCAAAGGAAGATGGACACACCGGCTAATCCCCAACGTAGAGGATTGGATCGGGAGAAATGCAGGTGAGTTGGACTTCCATTTAACACAGTTTCTTTCAGGGCACGGCGGCTACAGGAGCTACCTACACAGGTTCAGGCACGAGGACACCCCGCAGTGCCCGACATGCCCGGACGCCATCGAGGATCCGGAACATGTGCTCTACCAATGTTCGAGATATAGGAGATATAGGGGAGTGTCTGGCTCAGTGCCCCCACCGGAGAGCTTGGTAGAGCACATGATGGAGTCTTCGTCGCACTGGAGAGATGTCCGCCAGCTCATCATAAGCATACAGAAAGATCTGAGATTATGCGAAACTGAGCGGCGAGTGATGGAGAGTGCCTAGTTAGGCAACCCACCCCGGTGAAGTAATACTTTGCGGTGATACCGCCGGGTGTGGGGGTGTGTGTGGGGGGCGAGTTTAGTACGTATGCATTGACACTGTCTTTGAATCGTGCATGCAGGGGGCTCGGGCCCTTGTATCTTTAGAAGATTCTCACCTCCGTGGCGCATCAAAAAAAAAAAAAAAAAAAAAACACACACACACATACACACACACACACTCATACACACATTTTTAAAGTTTTGGTCCCTGATTTTAATAACCGTCCTCTTCATTGTTTCTGTGTGACAAATAATGAAAAATTTAATAAAGGGAAAAGATTAATGTTCTCCAGCTCATAAGTAGTTATGGGAATCTTGAAGGAAAAGCTCAACAATTTTTATACTTTCCTATAACAAATTAATTAATAAATCAATAAGATAAAGAAAGCAAATCTAAAACTACAATGGAAATTTAAGTGTAGGGTTTTTTTTTTGTTTTAAAATAGCAGAAATTAATTCTTAAATGTAAGTATATTCGATGTTCTTCTAGGTGCATTAGGTATTAGGTAATTCTAGGGATCTAAGTCATCTAAGTGGCAGTAATTTATATTTGTAACAAAAAGAAAAGTATCCAAAACAAATGCTTTAGTTAAGTTCTTCCAAAGAAAACGTTATTAGTTATATAGTTGAAGTTGAAGGAGAAAGTCTAACTTTTAAACAGGTACACAAAACTAACTGGATAGTAAAGTGAATATGCGAATTGCGAATTGCTACAAATTGGTTAATGATCATTAATATGCTTTAACTACAAAAATATGTATACATACATACATGTACGTACGAAAGCTGTTGAGTTCTAATTTTGTTTATATTCATAAATGAATTAATCGTTTGTAAATTTGCAAAATATGCAACTAATAGATTGTTACATTTGTTTTCTAATTATAATGAAATAAAAACCACAATAACAAAACAAAACATCTGCATAAGTATTGAAAATCATACTTTTAAGATCCCTCCACATTATCATGGCTATGACTCTGATTATGTAATGTGCACCCTTAAAGGCAACTGCAATGACATGGAGGCTAGGCTAAAATACACACAAATAATAAAATATATATATATATATATATATATATATGTATATGTTTTACACAATAGAAGACATACTTACTGTAAGACAACAACAAGAACAAAAAAATAAAGCACAACAATTACAACAAGAAAGAAAAAGGCAAATATTTAAACACTACCAACAAAAACAAGAACAACAGCAAAAAACTGAAACTATTTTAAAGCAATGATAATGTTGGTGTTTTTTTTTTAAATATATATGTATGTATAATTATTCGAAACATAAAATAATTAAATTAATTAAACCAAAAACATTTAAGATATATGTGTATGTACGTTGGTAAATGTGTGCGGGCTGTACAAAAAAAAAAAAAAACACCCGAATTATAGTTAAAAGCAAACTATTTCGACTTTATGCAAGCATAATTACCATAGCATTAATTTTAGTAGAGAAGATATGATAATGAATGAGAACGCGACGATAAACGATGAACGATGAGCACAGAGAAAAATGATATAAATGAATGATAAATATACATCAAATAAACATAATAATGAAAAAAACATTTTCAAACCAAAAAACCAAGCAAATGCATTTCAATGTCTAAGGTTTGTTTTGACTGCTGCTTTCTGTTTATTTCTCTCTGCCCAAAATCTGAAGAGTTGAAAAAATGTTGGCAATACATGGCTGATATTTCTTTTTGTCACTTGCACAGAAATCGTGTGTACCCGCCATATGTATAAATAATAGTATACAGTAAATTGTATACATGTGTGTTCGTGAAGATTTTATTGCATTTATATGAGATGATAATAAAATTCCAATAAGCGTGAAAAGAAATAAAAATACTTACACAAGACAAACAATAGCAACAACAACAACAACAACAATGTCAAATGGAACTTTGTGGAGAATACAAAAAAAAAAAAAAGTAAAAACGAAAAAGAATTAACTTTGTTTAAATGATGTGTTATACACAAGCACACAAAGAGTTTAACGCAAGAATCCGGAAAGAAGAATAATGCGAGTGACTAATGCAAATAAATAAAAGAAAGATTAGGTTTTAAATTTGTTGCAAGCACAAAAAGAACATTCTTTTGTGCAAAAATGTTGATCGATTATTGGCAATGGGATGGTCTTGGCTGTATAGCTTATTTAATTAAGTATACGACATGCAAATAAAACAAAAGAAAGTTGTTCGCAAAAGTCTCATTATGTTTACCTAACATGAAATGCATCTTATTTACGAACTGACGTTTAATTAAGCGTCAGGTGGACAATCAGACACAAATAATCAGCATAAGCATTCTCCGCATTCTCCGCAACTCTTTCCAACGTTGTCATTATCATCATTTAAGCATCTGCGTGTTACTTTCACTTGGGTAGACAACCACAAGTGCAACAATTGTGCGGCTTAAGCGGTGAAACTTAGCCTTGCTTAGCTCAACGGTCGTGACATTATCAAAAAATGTCTTATGCCTTAAAACAAAATGGTAAAATCCACAAGAAACAACAATAATAATACCAACAGCAAACAGTTCAGCTGCAAAGCGTAACAAGCCAGTGGCAAATAGGCTGCTAGGTGAGAGAAAGAAAACAGATAGAATGAGAGACAAAAAAAAAAAAAAAAACTTAGAATGCGTTTCACCATTGTGTGCAAAAAACTTTTGTTGACGTCTCGCATTACAGTTCCAAAATGGCGCCGTTGACAATGACGATGAGTGGCTAAGAGCAGGTAGCGGTATAAGCGAGGTCTTAAAATGGTTTGGCTTCAGAAGGTGAGTCCAACGATGGCAGAGCATATCCTAACTAGAACCAACTTAAAATCACTCTGCTTACCTCTTACCAGTCTCCCCATCCTGCTTCACATATTTGATACTTCACTTGAATACCGAATAATTGGTAGTTAATAAAAATAAGGTAAAAAAAAACGTGAACCGACGGCACACATGGTATTTATTTATTTATATATATATATTTTTTTTTTGTCATTAAGTAGATCCCTTCTAGTGATAATGTGCGTCCATCGGTTACAGAGAAAAAATAAAAAAAAACTCCTAGATTTTTGTAATACTAGTTCTTCTATTCTAAATTAGTTATAAGCAGTGTCTCAAAGTCAGCGTCAAACACGCTTTCGTCGAGCTTTTGTTATAAAAGTGATCAATGGTAAGCATCAGAAGGATAGAGAAAGGGAAAAAGAAATAATCGAGAGTTATCAATAGGCAGGTTGCTCAATTAGCCAAGCTAAAGTAAATCGATAGCGTTTTACTTTACAATGTATTTTAATTTTTAAATTATCTTTACTTGGCTGCTTGACAATTTGCGATAATTATCGATAGTTTCGATAGCAGAACTAGACACTAACATACTAAAACAAATGAGCCCCACAAAAAACAAAACTAGGAAAAGTTAAAAACTATTTAAAGTGGCGCTGAATTCGACTCAACTGCTTAAAGCACACAAACCTTGTTTTGGATTCTTAAAGAACAGCAAATCTACATAAATACCTAAACGGATAAGATTTATGAGAAGTATGTAAGTAGAAATAAATTACTAAAATGTAAGCGCATTTAAAACTAGTCTAAGATCTCAAAACATACTACCTAATAAGTTGGTTTAAAAGACGCATTACAAAAAAATAAAATAAAAAAATCGCACCGAGTGCGATCAAAATACTTACTCAGTATTCTTTTTTTTATAAAAAGTACTAAGCTTAAATAAAACGTAAATGAAAAAGGATTCACTATAAGTTGCATCAGGGTATCTAAAGCGTAGGCTTGAAAATTACTAAAGATAGTTAAAAAGAAGGCAGCAAACGCAAAAGAAATTTACAAATTCTATTTACGTACCAAATTTGAAACATGGACCGAAATACTGAACGAGATATATAATGATGCCGTCTTAAATTTGCTTAAACTAAAGAAGTGCTCTACCTTAAAAAAAAAAAACAAAACTGGCTGAGAGTTGTTGTTGATCACAAAATGGATCGGATCTGAATCTGGAACACAATTACACATAAGGAAAACTATCCAGGAATCAAAAAGAAAAGAAAACAAAGAGCCTTAATTTCGAACTGCTTGGAGTATGCCCCTTGCTCACAGTCAAAGAAATAAACGAACGAACGAAAACGAATTTAAATCGGCACCTTAACACACCAACCCACCCACCCACACACGCACACACACAGACACACACACACACATATCCGGTATCCCCAATAAGGCGTTGAAGCTGGCGGTCCGCTCGAGAAATATTTGCGGCCACATATGCAAAATGCCTGCAGGAAGGAGTTTTTCCTAAGATATGGAAACGGCAGCGGCTAATCCTCCTGCCAAAAGGGGATAAGCCGACAGACGAACCGTCTGGATATAGGCCTATCTGCCTCCTTGATTCAGCGGGAAAGGTCCTGGAGAAGCTGATATTTAACAGACTCCAGGCCATCATTAATGAAAAAAACGCGCTCTCAGCCAGCCAATATGGGTTTCGGAAAGCCCGCTCTACTGTAGACGCAATCCAGGCGGTAGTAGACATGGCAACCAAGGCAATCGAGGGAACGCGATGGAGGTGGGGCGACAAGGAGTATTGCGCCGTAGTAACCCTCGATATCCGCAACGCGTTCAACTCGGCGAACTGGTCGCGCATAAGGACAGCCCTGGGTAGAATTGGAGTACCGTCGTACATAGCTAGTATCATATCCAACTACCTGTCGGACCGGGTGTTGGAATATGATACAGAGGACGGACCAAGGAGCTATGAGGTCACAGCAGGAGTGCCACAGGGCTCCGTTCTTGGCCCATGCTGTGGAACCTAATGTACGATGAGGTACTTAGACTCGAACTACCACAGGGCTGTACCCTCATTGGCTTCGCAGACGATCTGGCACTGGTAGTAGTAGCCAAAGAGAGCAAGGAGGTAGAGGCCGCAGCGAACGCGGCAATAAGAATTGTGGCAGAGTGGATGAAGGAGGCGAGCTTGGAACTTGCAGGCCATAAGACGGAGGCCGTACTCATTACAAGCCGCAAAGTAATAGAGTACATCCAGGTGCAAGTCAACAACGATGTTGTGAAACCCAAGGAGTCTATAAAATACCTGGGAGTCAGGTTGGACAATTGACTCAGCTTCCGTACGCACGTATACTACGTCAGCCAGAGAGCAGCTAGAATGCAAGGTGCCCTATCGCGCATGCTGCCCAATGTGGGGGGTCCTAAGCCAGCGAGGCGGCAATTGCTGGCGAGAGTGGTAGCCTCCGTACTGCTGTACGCGGCACCCATATGGGCAACGGCTGTGTCCAACCAGAAAGGTCTAAAAAGGAAGCTCTCGGCACCTTACAGGCTGAGCGCCCTCCGAGTGATCTCCGGCTTCCGCACGGTCTCGGAAGATGCAGCTCTGGTCCTAGCAGGAATGGTGCCAGTTGACCTGCTAGCGCTTGAGATGAAGGAGATCCGAAATAGAAGGATAGCTGCGCCGGACGCCATGGCTATCATCCGAAGCTCAGCAAGAGCATCGACGATGGACGCCTGGCAGTATAGATAAGGGACGGCGAGCAAAGGAAGATGGACACACCGGCTAATCCCCAACGTAGAGGATTGGATCGGGAGAAATGCAGGTGAGTTGGACTTCCATTTAACACAGTTTCTTTCAGGGCACGGCGGCTACAGGAGCTACCTACACAGGTTCAGGCACGAGGACACCCCGCAGTGCCCGACATGCCCGGACGCCATCGAGGATCCGGAACATGTGCTCTACCAATGTTCGAGATATAGGAGATATAGGGGAGTGTCTGGCTCAGTGCCCCCACCGGAGAGCTTGGTAGAGCACATGATGGAGTCTTCGTCGCACTGGAGAGATGTCCGCCAGCTCATCATAAGCATACAGAAAGATCTGAGATTATGCGAAACTGAGCGGCGAGTGAAGGAGAGTGCCTAGTTAGGCAACCCACCCCGGTGAAGTAATACTTTGCGGTGATACCGCCGGGTGTGGGGGTGTGTGTGGGGGGCGAGTTTAGTACGTATGCATTGACACTGTCTTTGAATCGTGCATGCAGGGGGCTCGGGCCCTTGTATCTTTAGAAGATTCTCACCTCCGTGGCGCATCAAAAAAAAAAAAAAAAAAACACACACACACATACACACACACACACTCATACACACATTTTTAAAGTTTTGGTCCCTGATTTTAATAACCGTCCTCTTCATTGTTTCTGTGTGACAAATAATGAAAAATTTAATAAAGGGAAAAGATTAATGTTCTCCAGCTCATAAGTAGTTATGGGAATCTTGAAGGAAAAGCTCAACAATTTTTATACTTTCCTATAACAAATTAATTAATAAATCAATAAGATAAAGAAAGCAAATCTAAAACTACAATGGAAATTTAAGTGTAGGGTTTTTTTTTTGTTTTAAAATAGCAGAAATTAATTCTTAAATATAAGTATATTCGATGTTCTTCTAGGTGCATTAGGTATTAGGTAATTCTAGGGATCTAAGTCATCTAAGTAGCAGTAATTTATATTTGTAACAAAAAGAAAAGTATCCAAAACAAATGCTTTAGTTAAGTTCTTCCAAAGAAAACGCTTATTAGTTATATAGTTGAAGTTGAAGGAGAAAGTCTAACTTTTAAACAGGTACACAAAACTAACTGGATAGTAAAGTGAATATGCGAATTGCGAATTGCTACAAATTGGTTAATGATCATTAATATGCTTTAACTACAAAAATATGTATACATACATACATGTACGTACGAAAGCTGTTGAGTTCTAATTTTGTTTATATTCATAAATGAATTAATCGTTTGTAAATTTGCAAAATATGCAACTAATAGATTGTTACATTTGTTTTCTAATTATAATGAAATAAAAACCACAATAACAAAACAAAACATCTGCATAAGTATTGAAAATCATACTTTTAAGATCCCTCCACATTATCATGGCTATGACTCTGATTATGTAATGTGCACCCTTAAAGGCAACTGCAATGACATGGAGGCTAGGCTAAAATACACACAAATAATAAAATATATATATATATATATATATATATGTATATGTTTTACACAATAGAAGACATACTTACTGTAAGACAACAACAAGAACAAAAAAATAAAGCACAACAATTACAACAAGAAAGAAAAAGGCAAATATTTAAACACTACCAACAAAAACAAGAACAACAGCAAAAAACTGAAACTATTTTAAAGCAATGATAATGTTGGTGTTTTTTTCTTTTTAAATATATATGTATTTATAATTATTCGAAATAATAAAATAATTAAATTAATTAAACCAAAAACATTTAAGATATATGTGTATGTACGTTGATAAATGTGTGCGGGCTGTACAAAAAAAAAAAAAAAAAAAACACCCGAATTACAGTTAAAAGCAAACTATTTCGACTTTATGCAAGCATAATTACCGTAGCATTAATTTTAGTAGAGAAGATATGATAATGAATGAGAACGCGACGATAAACGATGAACGATGAGCACAGAGAAAAATGATATAAATGAATGATAAATATACATCAAATAAACATAATAATGAAAAAAACATTTTCAAACCAAAAAACCAAGCAAATGCATTTTTAATGATTAACTGATTTCAGGCATCAACATTATTTCAATGTCTAAGGTTTGTTTTGACTGCTGCTTTCTGTTTATTTCTCTCTGCCCAAAATCTGAAGAGTTGAAAAAATGTTGGCAATACATGGCTGATATTTCTTTTTGTCACTTGCACAGAAATCGTGTGTACCCGCCATATGTATAAATAATAGTATACAGTAAATTGTATACATGTGTGTTCGTGAAGATTTTATTGCATTTATATGAGATGATAATAAAATTCCAATAAGCGTGAAAAGAAATAAAAATACTTACACAAGACAAACAATAGCAACAACAACAATGTCAAATGGAACTTTGTGGAGAATACAAAAAAAAAAAAAAGTAAAAACGAAATGGCGAAGCTCTTTAAGTAACTGGAAAAAAGGACGAAGGCCAAGACTCGATTGCTTTTGCGCCAAATCAATTCAAGAAGGTGACCGCACCCCGTACCTTTTTTCTTCTACTACCAAACGAGAAGAAGATGAAACCAAAACGTAACTAAAAGCGTCTAAATAGATAAATTCATGGTAGTTTCTGTTTTTGCTGTATCTCTAAGGTCTCACGTCCTTTGAACACCGCCCATTCCTCTCTCTCTCTCTCTCTGTCTCTCTCCCTTACCAACTGACTCTAATGGGCACTCAGCAGCCGAATTGGAATGCGAATACGAATACGAACAGTTTGACTATAAGTATAAGTGTGTGTCTACTTTAGGCTATAAGTATGTTTCAGTACACTTTGAAAACAGCTTAGTCTAATAGCTCAAAGATGTAAAGTTTCTAATTCTTAAATTGATTGAGGCTATTCAAACTTAAACACTAAAGTACGATTTGATTTGTTTTACTGAAAATTTTGTTCTGTATGATATGATTGTCTATTATTATAATCACAGGTGGTTTTTTTTTCAGTGTGCCACTTTCACAGCTACCCTACGCTCGTAGGTATGTGACACATTAGGTTAAGGCCATTCCACCGGCCAATATGTCTCACAGACCAACATCAACCCAACTCCTTCTAGAAATGGACTTGTCTAAAAGTCTGTTTCAATATTCTTTGCTAAAATGCCTTTGGCAGTTTGGGCATTATCCTTTGCTCCTTGTACATCTTCTTCTTGTTTTGCAACTGATGTCGAAAAGTCAGTAAAGAATACAGCTATTAAACAAAAACCATTTAAAAAGAGAAAGTCTGAGAGTGAAAGGTAGCAGTAGTAATATATGTATGTATGTACAATAGATAACAATTTAATTTTGATTACAACCACTAAAAAGACTATAATTTATCAGAGGAACTTAACCAACTGCAACTCACCCGCACAAAAGAATTAACTTTGTTTAAATGATGTGTTATACACAAGCACACAAAGAGTTTAACGCAAGAATCCGGAAAGAAGAATAATGCGAGTGACTAATGCAAATAAATAAAAGAAAGATTAGGTTTTAAATTTGTTGCAAGCACAAAAAGAACATTCTTTTGTGCAAAAATGTTGATCGATTATTGGCAATGGGATGGTCTTGGCTGTATAGCTTATTTAATTAAGTATACGACATGCAAATAAAACAAAAGAAAGTTGTTCGCAAAAGTCTCATTATGTTTACCTAACATGAAATGCATCTTATTTACGAACTGACGTTTAATTAAGCGTCAGGTGGACAATCAGACACAAATAATCAGCATAAGCATTCTCCGCATTCTCCGCAACTCTTTCCAACGTTGTCATTATCATCATTTAAGCATCTGCGTGTTACTTTCACTTGGGTAGACAACCACAAGTGCAACAATTGTGCGGCTTAAGCGGTGAAACTTAGCCTTGCTTAGCTCAACGGTCGTGACATTATCAAAAAATGTCTTATGCCTTAAAACAAAATGGTAAAATCCACAAGAAACAACAATAATAATACCAACAGCAAACAGTTCAGCTGCAAAGCGTAACAAGCCAGTGGCAAATAGGCTGCTAGGTGAGAGAAAGAAAACAGATAGAATGAGAGACAAAAAAAAAAAAAAAAAACTTAGAATGCGTTTCACCAAATTGTGCAAAAAACTTTTGTTGACGTCTCGCATTACAGTTCCAAAATGGCGCCGTTGACAATGACGATGAGTGGCTAAGAGCAGGTAGCGGTATAAGCGAGGTCTTAAAATGGTTTGGCTTCAGAAGGTGCAAGATGGCCAAGAAGCTGGAGCAGCAGAACCGAACAGAACAGAAATGAAAAGAAAAGGTGGGAGCGAAATGCGACAACACAACGAGTCAAATTTGTTTGCTGGCAGTTACTTTGATTGCATTTGGTTCTATTGATGTAAGCAGACAAAGAACACAAAGGAGGTGGAACAGGGGAACGCAGAGGACAACAGGACAAAGGAGCGCCGCATAAATATTAAACAGTCTTGAGATGCCTGATAAGCGGCTTGTGCTGCTTCTGCTGCTGCTGCTTAAGCTATTTGCCGGTTTGCAGGTTTTTTGGGTCTTGATTAGGCCAACTAGCTTGGCCATTAGTTGCACATTGCATGCCTAAGCAAACACTAAGAATAAATTTCTTAGTCTCCTAACCTCTGATCCCTTG
>JAWNNS010000501.1:0-19011 GCA_035044605.1 Scaptomyza cyrtandrae | reverse complement strand
TATTAACTAAGGATATTAAATCGCTGGGTTCAGGGTATCTTGTCAATGTTGGGCTTGTTGTACGGTGGCGAATTACAGTAAGTAAGTCCACCATTTCTGAGACGCGCACCAGTGTATTATCCTCTGGCTTGGCTAATGATAGCAACTTGTTGTTCAAGAAATTTTAGCCTTTTGTCCGATGTAGATCTTTTTAAGACTCATCACAGGTATGTTGTTTTATGTCTGGCTTGCAATTCTTGTAAATATTCTTCTGACCATTGCTTCCAAAATCCTTGCTTGAGCTGCGGTTTGGTCTTTTGCCGCGAATTTTAGCATTTATAAGGCAGCAAAATCTGGTGCGTTGCATTATAAGGGAGTAGGATTTTTTTTCAATCTACCTCAATGGTTTTGTGCAAAATGTCCGTCTGTTTGTCTGTCTGTCTGTATGTATGAGCGAGTCGATCTCAAAAACTATAAGAGCTAGAGACTCCAGATTTAGAACTAGTACAAGTTTGTTTCCGATTTTCGATAACTCTTCCCGTTTCCGATATACACATGGGATCGATAACAATTAAATCTTTGACTTTTAATATCCAGCACATGCACATAATAAATTGACATAAAATTGATCACCTGTGAAAATTTCATCAAAACCGGTTAATAAACTTAGAAGTTATACCAATTTCTATATTTGTATTGATCAAAGATGCCAACAGGCAGCTTGCACATGCAGGCATGTGCATGTGCAGCATAATCAGCGTGCAAAATAATTTTATAATACAAACAAATTCATTTCTTTGAAATGATTAATACATATAATATATGAATAAAATATCTGTATAAAAAAAACGAAAAAATTAAAAATAAAAAATAAACAAGTAAGAAGGCTCTAGTCGAGAAATCCCTACTAGACGATGCCCCTGATCCCTATACTTTACGCGTGCAGTCATTGCTTGCAAGTATGTGTGCGTGTGTGTACGACCATACTGCATACTGCATACTCAACTTCAAGGTTCCATATCACCGGTGTTTCTCAACCGATTTTAATAAAAATTTCACAGATTGTTATTATTTTGATTAATAATTAAAATGCCATTTAAAGTTTTTTCAAATTCAAGATTTTATTGGTATCGATCCCATGTGTATATCGGAAACGATCTAACGTGTTACTGTTGTTTTTTCCTTTTTGCGTTTTGCCAATTCCCGTTAGTCGCAGACACATGCATACACACATGCATAGGCCACATGCAACAGGCAAGTTGCAGACGTTTGCCGTTGACACAACAAAATTTTATAATACAACGGCTCGATCGTTGCTGAAGCAAAAGTAAATACAGTTGCGCAACGGTCTGATGCTGAATGAATTATGATACTTTAATATACGAGCTTATTTTTAATTGCTTGTTTTAGCTTTACACTTCTTGTAGTCTTTACACAAAAGAGAATAGCAAAATTATGCGAAAAATTATCGAAATTGTGTCGTTGTTGTGCGTGTTAATTACCTCGTCGCCAAGGATTTTGAAAAATCGCAAGTCTTTATTGATTTTTTTAAAATATCTAATAGTCTTTTTTAAGACTTTTTACGATTTAAATTATTACTTACGTATACATAAATACATTTATCATTATTGTTTTTTTTTTACTTACTATGCCTAGGGCAAAAAGACTATCAGCAGCGAGTAGGTCTCAAAGGACAAGGTCTAGAAATCAGTTAAGTAGGTCCGACCCGAACTATACAGATCAGGAAAGAATAATTAACACACTTTCTCAAAAAGAGCGTTGGGATAATGAAGAATTTAGACGTTCTGAGAGGATTACGAATAGGGAACCTCAACAATTAAATAGAAGTAACAGTATAGTTAGGCAACAAGAACAATTAGGTGACACTTCGCGTCGAACGAGGCGCCGACAAGACCCTGAATACAGGGCTGACGAGCAAATAACATACACTTCGCGTCGATCGAGGCGCAGACAAGACCCTAAATATAGGGCTGACAAACAAGAACAGAACACTTTGCGTCGATCGAGGCGCAGACAAGACACTGTTTATAGGGCTGACGAACAAGAACAGAACACTTCGCGTCGATCGAGGCGCAGACAAGACCCTGTTTATAGGGCTGACGAACAGCGACAAAACACTGTACAGCACGCCAACCGTCGAACTGACATTGAGAGTAGAATTTTAGAAAGAGCAAGAGATAGAAGACATCGTGCCCAGTTTAGAGACAATCCAGTTCGTAGGTTGATTGAGCAGGCGCGAAACACAGGGGCAAGGCAAAGTGCTCGCCTTTTAGCAAGAGAAGCGGCCACTATTGCTATTAGAAATTTGGCTCAAAAAGTTAGTCAGTATAGGAGCAATCCCGAAAATAGGTTAGCCGAAAATAGTCGTAATTCGAGCCAGAACAGAGAGCGACGTGTGAATACCTTTCTAGAATAGAATTGTAAAGAAGGGTCCAGATCAGGTTTGCATTTGTTGCAAAGGTCTGTGGTTTCCACAAAATATCTCGGGAAGTCGAGGAAAGTAAATGTAGTGAGGCAGACAGTAGAGATATTTTAAGTCTTTCTGCACAATTCCCTTCCTGCAATAACAGGTTTATTTTTTGCAAGACATGCAGCAGGAGCATAAAGTTAGGCAAGCAGCCAAAGGCTTCAATAACAAATGGCTTCGATTTTCCGGATCTTTCCGATTATTATATCTTATAGAAAGATCTGATCAAACGTCCACAATCGAGGAAAGTAATGTATAAAAAGAATGTTTAAATCCCGGAGGTCTGGAAACGTTATTAGAAAACGTCCCTACTGAAAATGTAGCGGTGCAGAGAATTGTGATGGCACCTGGAAAAGGCCAGCGTCCCTTAGATATGATTGCAGATTGCGACTCCGAGGAACTGGCCTTCCCAACAATATTCGCTGGCATTAAAAGAAAATGCACAGAAAGTCTTAAAACCATAAAAAAAAGAGAGAGAGAAAAAAAGTTATGGCTATGATTAGGCAGTTTGGTCTTCTGACATTTCTTATATTGTTCACAGCAGCTGAAACTAGGTGGACGGAGCTTTTGGTTTTACTTTCCAAAAAGTTGACAAGGTAGAAATTAGTGAAGAATCAGCCTCAAATTTAAATTTTAATGAGAAAGCCCGTCTCATTAGAGCTGATCCAGTAACATGTGCTAGGTATTTTGATTTCCGGTTTAGGCAACTTCTAAAACTTATGAAGAAGGAAGGCGGTATATTCGGTAGTTATAGGGTCATTAAATATTATTGGCGAGTCGAATTTCAGCAAAGAGGTACACCACATATCCATGGCATGTTTTGGCTAAAAGATGCCCCTAAGCTTGACATCAATGATGAACCAAGCATTCCCATAGTAAAGTCATTTATTGATCAGTTTATTACAACTGATACAACTAACCCGGATGTGGCTCCATTTTTAGAGTACCAAACCCACAATCATGGGCACTCATGTAGGCGCGAAGTTAGAAGACATTAAATTTGTAGATTCGGTATTCCAAACCCTCCCGTGCCCCAAACAGAGATACTTCCTCCGTTAGAAGACGATGCTGAAAACATAGAAGCGCATCGCAAGAATTTTGAAAAAAATCAAACCCTCTTAGAATTTCCGTTTGATCGCGAAAGTACATCTGTATAAAAACAAGTAAGAAGGCTCTAGTCGAGAAATCCCGACTAGACAATACCCTGATCCACATACCTTACTCGTACAGTCAGTGTTTGCAAGTATGTGTGTTTGTATGTATGCACCTACTGCACACTGCATACACAACTTCAATGTCCCATATCTCCGGTGTTTCTTAACCGATTTTAATAAAAATTTCACAAAATTGTCATTATTTTGTTCATTATTTCAAATGTTTTTTCAAAAGTTTTCAAAATTCAAGATTTTGTTGTTATCGATCACAGATCTATATCGACTCGACTGTTGATGCTGATTAAGAATATATATACTTTATAAGGTCGGAGATGCTTCCTTCTGCCTGTTACATACTTTTGCACAAAACCATTATACCCTTTTTTCCCATTTTTAATGGGATCAGGGTATAAAAATAAAAAACATGATTTTTCTGTACGAGGGTTTGATCTCGGCTCAACCGTTGCTGAAGCAAAAGCAAATACAGCTGCGCCACGGTCTGATGCTAAATGAATTATAATACTTTAAATAAGGATATTAAATTGCTGGGTTTAGGGTATCTTCTAGTCGGGCTCACCCGACTAGAGCTTTCTTACTTGTTTCTATTAGGTTGGCCACAACCGTATGATATATTGAAGACGGTGCATTAATCCATGGAAGAACAATGGTAGAATCCGACCAAAAGTATTTTGCCACTGTGGTGGAGGTCAAGATTGAGATCACGTCCAATTCTGTCCGCGAGCTTAGCATTCAATAATGCAGCACATAGTTCGATACTGTTTTGCGGTAAGAGCCACTCTGCAAAGTAATCGCAGAGATATTTGCTTGTTTTTGTACGTTGCGCGTACATATATTGCTGCGCCATATGCCTGCTCTGAAGCATTCCACAATTGTGTGCAATTCCTTCATGACTGGAGTTCTTCCATCGTATATGTGCCTTGGAATTTGCATTGAGTTGAGGTTTTGCAAGTCCTCTTTATAGTCCTTCCACTAGGTAGTTCGTCATCCCAGTCGAGTTTTGATTCCCAGAGTCGTTGCATAAAAATTATTGCTGTTACCACGACTAGAGAAAACAGGCCTAGAGGGTCGAAGATCTGTGCCAGCTCCGAGCAAGGTGATCTGCTTAGATAAAGAGAGTGAGATACTTAGCTGCCAAAAACGGAGCCGCTGCTGTTCCATAAATAACCGTTTTTAATCGATAGTATTTTAACTCATCATTTGGATTATTCCTCCAAACTATCATTTGATTAAATTGGTGTTCAGAGGTAATCCATGTTTGGCAATACATCTTTTCGATGTGTTCTTTTTTATGTATTCTGAATGTCAGTAGAATTGACATGGGTCCTACTTGCAATACGTCATGTAACGATTTTCCCGTGACGTTTTACATGATGCATCAAAAACCACTCTTAGCTTTGTGGTGCTGCTGTCAGGTTTCAGCACACAATGATGAGGGATGAAATAAAGTTTTGTTAAAAAGAGTTTCCGAGGATCAGCTTTCATGTGACCCAATTCTACATATTCATTCATGAATTCCACATATATTTTTGCAGATTTCTCAGTCTGTGTTTCTTTCCGGCGCGAGGAATCTTTTTATACCCTGATCCCATTAAAAATGGGAAAAAGGGTATAATGAAGTTGTGCAAAAGTATGTAACGGGCAGAAGGAAGCACCTCCGACCCCATAAAGTATATATATTCTTGATCAGCATCAACAGCCGAGTCGATATAGCCATGTCCGTCTGTCCGTCCGTCCGTCCGTCTGTCTGTCTGTCTGTCTGTATGTATCGATAATAACAAAATCTGGAATTTGGAAAACTGAGACGGCATTTGAGACATTAGAAACAATAATGACAATCTTTTATTATAATTGGGTTTTCTTGATTAGAGCAATCTTACTTTTTATTTTTGTGCGTTTCAATTCCTTATTTATTTCGCGACTCTGTGCAAGTAAAACAACGAATTACAGTCGTAGCTCACTACTTAATTTGCTCAGTTTGATTTTTGGCTGCTGACATTTTGTTTTTGAATTCTTACACTTGCGCTCTTTTCGTCTTTCTGTGCGCGCTCTATGTGCGTAAAACCGTTTGGTCACGATTTTTGGCTTTCACGTGCTCACTTGTATTGGTGCTGGTCCCGGCTTAGATTATTCCGTTCTTGTTGCTTTCGAACTTGGTGCGCTCGCGCCGGTACTTTTTTTTTTTTTTAGTATTTACAAGCGTATTTTACTTTTAACCCTTGGGTGGCACTAAACTTTTTTGAGCAGTAATAACATTTTTGATAAGTAATAATTTTTTCCAATACAAAGATGGCTTTTATTGGCTGCTGGATGTGCCCAAATGTCCCACATGAAAATTGAGCTGGTCTTAACGGTCGTGTAACTGATTCAATGGGCACTATAAATCTGCGGCCATGTTGGTCTTGCTTAGAGAGCAAGAAAGACATGGTTGGCTTCATGAAGACTCAGATTGGCTTTGAGGGAGATTTCGGCCAGTTACAAAAACTTTGCGAAAATTTATCAACGGTGCGTAGAATCTTTAATGAGAAAAATCTCTTGAGTGATTCTCCAAAGCGCAATTATACCAATGTTGAACGATCATGGGGTCCTGTCAAGTTGGACACCCCACGTAAGTTTTAGAGCACAAAAATAATTAAAATAATAATTTAATTAATAATTCTCCTTCCCCAGTCCCAAGTACAAATGAGATGCCTGATAAACACATGATAGCTCGCAAGGTTGTGGTTTTATCTAATTCTGGTCCATCGGTTTCTTTGGTGGAGAGTAGTGTTGACTTAGTTAAACAAAATCAATCCAACATATCCAAAGAACCAAACATTCCGTTATCTGAAAATATAGAAATACAGAAAGAAAACTCGGCCTTCGATTATGTCTCCTTTCCAGTAGTTGTGTCTAAAACTCTTCCCAAACTAACAACTTCCCTCCTACTTGGCTATCAGAACGTAAGAGGTCTTTGTAGTAAACTCAATAGTTTATACTTTAATATAATTTCCCTTCCTTTTGTTATCATTGCATGCACCGAAACTTGGTTAAGAAAAGACATTCTTGATCGTACGCTTCGACGTGGCAGAAATAGTATTTGGTGACCCCCTCGGCACAGAATGAATTTTTAGTTAACTTACTTGAGATGTCATTGAGTCAAATCAATGATATCCCGAATTCTCTTTAAAAAAAATGCTTGATCTGGTTTTTGTTTTGGATCCATCCTCCTCTTCTTATCTTATCCAGAAGATCTAGACCACTCAACGTTGGAGGTGTCGGTTTCTTGCATGCTTTCTGATCGCGATTTCCTTGTAGTATTTTGTGATTTCAATATTGCTGGAGTTACTTGGATTTCTTTTCCTGACTCTGATGCGCTAACCCCCTCGGCACAGAATAAATTACACACATAACGTTGGAGGTGTCGATCACTGGGTGCTGTGCCCCAGTAGAAAACCAATTTTGCAATTTTTACTCGGCTTTTAAACCTGACTGACTGGTCTCCCCTCTACGGGTGGCAATTTGGACGCGGCAATCAGTATATTTTATAACACTTTAAATTCATTATAAGATTTGTGTGTCCCTCATGGAAAGCCAAACAGATTAAACAAACCTGTGTGGTTTACAAGAAAATTGACAATTCTTAAAAATTTTAGATGGAAACTTTTGAAGAGTTTCAGAAAATCTAGCTCTCCGGGACATGATGTGCTCAGGGTCTTTTAAAACCTTTATAAACGATTTGTTCATTATATTATATATTAATATCGAACCCGAGAAGTTATTCCATCGTGGCTTTAAAAGTTCAATCCTAAACATATATAATTTAACTAATGTTAACGTTATTAAATTCTCGACTTGGGCGAATTTGTGGCTGGCAGGCACAGCAGTGTTGCGGATGTGAGCTCAAATGGAATGGTTAGAGGATATCGATGTTATGTCGTATATCAATATAAGAATTTTTCTTCTTTAGCTTAATCCTATTCCGCTCACTACCGTTTTAGAGTTTTATCTATCACTTGACTCTTAAGCTAGTGGTATTATTATTCTAAAAATTACATGACTGTCGGTGACTTAGCCTTCTTTTGAATAATGTTGGGTGATGTCACTGGTACCATTTGATTTTTTTTTAATTGATCGGGAGAAATCAATCTTGGGCTTCTTGTAAGGTGGCGAATTCCAGTAAGTACGTCCACTATTTCTGAGACGCGCACCAGTGTATTTTCCTCTGGCTTGGCTAATGACAGCAACTTGTTCAAGAAATTTTAGCCGTTTGTATGATGTAGATCTTTTCAAGACTCATCACAGGTATGTTGTTTTATGTCTGGCTTGCAATTCTTGTAAATATTCTTCTGACCATTGCTTCCAAAATCCTTGCTTGAGCATAAATACTAGTTCCCACAGTTTAGGAAGGATTTTTCGCTGCGATCTGTGTTGACATCGGGGGGGATAAGTCAGCGTTTCACCAATTAGAAAATGTGCATTGAATTTGAAGGCAACGTGTTGTTTGTTGCAGTGATTAATGATCTCTGCTTGAGCCCTTTCGCCTTTTCGGTAGTCAGCGCGCTAAACAGCTTGAGGTGGAACGCCTTTGTAGAGAAGCAGCAGAATACGGCTGTGTATGCCTTTTTTGGTCTTTTGCTGCGAATTTTAGCATTTATAAGGCAGCAAAATCTGGTGCGTTGCATTATAAGGGAGTAGGATTTTTTTCCAATCTACCTCCAACTGACCCTTGTGTTGGTGACAACGATGAGATAGGACTCTTTTATTCCACTGTGTTGTGGCGCTTCAAACCTTTCAGGCCAGCTGTAAATTCAGCATGAAAAATGTGTTGCTGTGTTGACAGGTACACAACTCTTCGCCTATCTTTGAGCTGCAGCTGCAGGTTGCTCGGAGAGATGATGGTAGGGGCTATCCATTTGTCTGCAGTACCACGCAAAAAGAGAGGTCCATAGAGCCATAGACTGTACTCGAGTAACTTTCGTGCAGGTATTCCTCTTGAGAGCACATCTGCTGCGTTGTCGGCGGTTATTTTGACTTGTCACTGCCTGAATTTTTCTATTAGGTTGGCCACAACCGTATGATATGTTGAAGACGGTGCATTAATCCATGGAAGAACAATGGTAGAATCCGACCAAAAGTATCCTGCCACTGTGGTGGAGTCAAGATTGAGATCACGTCGAATTCTGTCCGCGAGCTTAGCATTCAATAATGCAGCACGTAGTTCGAGACTGTTATGCGGTTAAAGCCACTCGAGACTTTGTGCACAGTAAACGCAGAGATATTTGCCTGTTTTTGTACGTTGCGCGTACATATATATTCCTGCGCCCTATGCCTGCTCTGACGCATCCACAATTGTGTGCAATTCCTTCACGACTGGAGTTTTTCCATCGTATATGTGCCTTGGAATTTGCATTGAATTGAGGTTTTGCGATTCCTCTTTATAGTCCTTCCACTAGGTAGTTCGTCATCCCAGTCGAGTTTTGATTCCCAGAGTGGAGAAAACAGGCCTAGAGGGTCAAAGATCTGTGCCAGCTCCGAGCAAGGTGATCTGCTTAGATAAAGAGAGTGAGATACTTAGCTGCCAAAAACGGAGCCGTTGCTGTTCCATAAATAACCGTTTTTGTCCGATAGTATTTAGGGATGAAATAAAGTTTTGTTGGAAAGAGTTTCCAAGGAACAGCTTTCATGTGACCCAATTCTACATATTCACTCATGAATTCCACATATACTTTTGCAGATTCCTAAGTCTGTGCTTCTTTCCGGCGCGAGGAATTTTTTTTCAGCAGTCTCCAACAAGGGCCCCTGGGCTGAAGAATTTTTAGCAAACGGCAATTTAAAGATGATCTCCCATCCGCAGCAGTCTCCAAGTTTACAAAAAAATGGCTCTCACAGTCCTTTTCAGTTGGTGTACGATGCTTTTCTGCTGTTTCCAAGTTATTTAGGGTCCAGAATAGCTCCATTACGGTATTCGTCAGTTCTCCTGTAGCTACTGCACAAATGGCTGCTGACGTCCTTGATTCCGTTATTTTTCCAACCACAACACTTGCCAACCTGGTTTTTTGCATTAATTGGACCAGAGGGTATGAATTGGTTTTGTTTTGAGAGCAATAGTGCATAATACTGTTCCGCACCAATGAATTTCGATTTTGCCCGATTTGTTGAATTGAGGATGGTTAAGTTGTTGTGTAATGACTTCACCAACAGGTTAACACGAGCTCAACTGGTCTTGGTTGTCAACCGATGCCTTCAATTCATAGTTTTAAAGGTAATAAAGACGCGAGTCGTTTTGATATTACGTTAACCTGTGATCCAGTATCCAGCAAAGCTATTAAAGAAGCTTGTTGTTCCTTGGAATTTTACCTTTTCTATTGCAAGTAAATTTATATATTTGCTACTTGTCGATGCTACAATTTGATTTTGCTGCTCCATTAAAAAGTTTTCCAAATATAGCAGAGTGTTGTGTCTTTTTGGCACTTGAAGCATTTAAAACTACTTTGGCAAACCATTGCCATGAGATCTCATTTGAGGCAGTTGATGCCGGCTTTTGTCGTTGAATCCAGTTCAGTCGCTCAGTGGCTGTCTTTGCACGGAAATCGTCACACCGAAATATGATATGAGTAGACTTTTGCAATAGAGACAATTCTTCCTTGTTGAAGTTGAAGGAGATGCACAAGTTGCTCTCATCGAGTCTCTTTTGGCATTGCTGTGTGCTTGGCTTCCGCTAGCTATAACACGAACTTTTTGTTCAAGAAACAGGAGCATGGTGTCCAGTTTTTGTATTTGCTTCGAATCGTTTATTGATTGCTCGAACAGCGTTTTTTTTTTTGCGTGCTGTCGGGTTTCTTTTGTATGACCGCTATTAAAATTGCGTCTCACGTTGAGATGACTAATACCTTGAGAGATGCAAGGGACTCCAAGTGACTATATGTAGTTCCTCGGTTCAATACCGTCAACAATCTCTTTGGATGTTGTATGCGTCAACCAGGATATAGTGATGCGATCATTGCACCTTGTCATCGGCACAACGCAATCACCTTGGGCTCCAGGGTTGGTTACTGACGCTGTCCATCGCCAATCTCAAGCTTCTTGCCTGTGGCTTGATTTATGGTCTCAGCGTCTTTTTTGATTACTTCTGAGAACTTCAGAACTGTTGTTCTTATGTCTTTTATGTTTATGTTTTTTATGATCCCATTAAAAATGGGAAAAAGGGTATCATGAAGTTGTGCAAAAGTATGTAACGGGCAGAAGGAAGCATCTCCGACCCCATAAAGTATATATATTCTTTATCAGCATCAACAGTCGAGTCGATATAGCCATGTCCGTCTGTCCGTCTGTATGTATGAACGCGTCGATCTCAAAGACTATAAGAGCTAGAGACTCCAGATTTCGAACTTAAGCTCGCCTAATCCCTAGGCAAGTTTGTTTTCGATTTTCGATTACTCATCCCGTTTCCAAAATACACATGGGATCGATAACAATAAAATCTTGAATTTGAAAAAACTTTAGATGGCATTTGAATTATTAATCAAAATAGATATGGAACCTTTAAGTTGAGTATGCAGTATGGTCGTACACACACGCACACTTACTTGCAAGCACTGACTATACGCGTAAAGTATAGGGATCAGGGTATTGTCTAGTCGGGATTTCTCGACTAGAGCCTTCTTACTTGTTTCTTGTTGGACTTGTACAGATATGAGTTGGTATATCTATGTATTTGCTAATCAGATATTATATTAGTCGCTTGATGGACTTTGTAAAAGTGCTGTGATCGATTATTTAACGAGATCACACTTGGGTCCTGATATGTCGCCTAGTTGACAACTTCAGTGAGTCTCACTAACACAAACATAGTAATTGTGTTAGTTGGTTGTAGTTAGTTAAACTAACACAATTATAGTAAATTGTGTTAGCTGGTTTCGTTTTTCGTTTTGATAGTCTCCTTGTTAACAACTTCAATTAAGGAACTGGTTGAGTTAGTTATCCAAAATGTTTGTCTATGTCAGAAGGGAAGTATTCAGTACATAAACTGACTACTAAAGGGCGTTGCAACTAGCACTTGCAACTAGTTGGATACAGAGAGGGAGTCCTTCGGTGCCACAGTAAGTGCGATGAAAGAAACGAGTGAATAGTATTGAATGCGGTGGTACTAAAACACAGATTTTATTAAGGAAAAAGTCACAATACTTATAGGTAAAAATAGCTAATAGTTATTGACTACTCAGCAATTACTTGTTTCGCAACTACCGGGTTGGCTGACCGATTGCTCTAAAAAAACATATTGTGCGGACAGCGATATTCTGTGTAGTCAGCGTAATTTTGTCGCTAAGAGTTTTTGACCTATAGTATCGAATACAAGTTTGACACTTTTGTCACACATTGTATTGACAATTGTGTGTCATTTCTTCTTCATCTGTTAACTTAACATTTTTCAAATTAATAGCACCTGGGGAAATAAGTATCACTTTTGCCTTGCAACTCATTCACGAAGTGTGCGATGCGTTACATAACGATAGTGAGCGGCCATTATTCAACTTTGTTTTGGTTGGTGGTCGACTTTTGGTTCTATCTGGTTGCTAATGCCTAAAATGGGAAGGCAGCATAGCTGTGTATGAACTTCGTAAAATTGAATGGCCAAACGTGAGATACCTAAATATGACTTCCAACATATGTGCTTATGTATATATTGGCAATTAGGTAGGTCATAATGACTTATTGAAAAGGGTTTAAAATGACAAAATACCAAATTAACACTAACCATAAAATAAACACATTTTGTTTTCATATACTAAACATTAATTTTCCCTTTATAACATTAATATATGTTAATAATTGCATTGACATTAATTAAATATTGTAATAAACGGTATCAAAACAACATTGAGCAGCGTGTGCGTTTCAGCAACGACAACCGTCACGTGTTGTTGTTGTTATTATTTTTGCGTTCTGCCTAGTCCCGTTAGACGCAGACACATGCATACACAACAAGTAAGAAGGCTCTAGTCGAGAAATCCCGACTAGACGATACCCTGATCCCTATACTTTACGCGTACAGTCAGTGTTTGCAAGTATGTGTGTTTGTATGTACGCACCTACTGCACGTTGATCTTAGAGACTATAAGAGCTAGAGACTCCAGATTTGTAACTTAAGCTCGCCTAATCCCTAGGCAGTACAAGTTTGTTTTCGATTTTCGATAACTCATCCCGTTTTCGATATACACATGTGATCGATAACAACCAAATCTTGAATTTGAAAAAATTTTTATTATTAATTAAAATAATAACAATCTGTGAAATTTTTATTAAAATCGGTTGAGAAACACCGGAGATATGGAACCTTGAAGTTGAGTATGCAGTATGCAGTATGGTCGCACATACATGCACACATACTTACAAGCACTGACTGTACGCGTAAAGTATAGGGATCAGGGTATCGTCTAGACGGGATTTCTCGACTAGAGCCTTCTTACTTGTTAAAATAAGATACAGTTATTGAATTTATTATCAATAGGCTTGGTTAACTCTAGAGCAAGTGACAAGAAAAACTTAAATAATTATTATTTATAGAATTAAATTTATTGAAAAGTTATAGTTGTAAATTTTTTTTTTCTACTAGCAGTTAAAATTAAATATAATTGATTTTATTTGATTTTTAAACATTTTTATCAAAGCAGAATTAAATTCTTGTTTTATAATTGTTATTATCTTCATATTCAAAAACTAAAGAAAATTAACATTAATAACATTAGCAATACCCGTAAGGATTTCAAATTTTTCTATTTACGGAAATGGGGGTTTTTTTGTTTTTTTTTTGTTTTTATATATACTAGGGTTTGTTTTTCCTTAAGTTTAATAATTTACAAAAACAATATTTTTTTTTTTCATACTACAAAAGAAATTTATTTATATATATATATATTTTTTATTTATTTTTTTATTTATAAATTATTTTATATATAATTTATATATATATTTATATATATATATATATATTTGGATAACATTTTTTTATTTTTTTTATTTTATTTGTTTTATTTTATTTTATTTTTGTAATCACTCACTTTTTGGAATCACTTAGTTTTGGGCGATTTCACTGCCATTATGACTATTGCAATAAAGCAAAACGTTTTAGCGGGGCTGCTGCGGTGATTATATTTTGTCGCTCCGCGAGGTTATGCACTTGCACTTGTTTTCTTTCTTTTTTTTTTGTTGTCTTTGTTGGGTTTTCGGGCGTTGAAGACGGCTGGTTTTGTATTTGTTTTTTTGTTTTATTTTAAATTATTCGGCTTCATGGAAGCGATTTAATTATGGCATCTTAAGGTTATCACTTGCAAGAGGAGAAAAAAAAATTCCTTGTATAAGTTTATTATAGTTTATTATATTAGCGATACCCGAAAGGATTTCAAATCTTTCTATTTACGGAAATGGGTTTTTTTTGTTTTTTTTTGTTTATATATATATTATTCTAGTATTAAGTTATGCATAAAAAAAAAAAGCTCTACTCACTAGGGATTGTTTTTCCTTAAGTTTAATAATTTACAAAAACAATATTTTTTTTTTCATACTACAAAAAAAATTTATTTATATATATATATTTTTTATTTTTTTTATTTATATATTATTTTATATATCATTTATATAAATATATATATATATATATTATATATATAAATATATATATATATATATTTATTTGGATAAAATTTTTTTATTTTTTTATATTTTTTATTTGACTTGTTTTATTTTATTTTATTTTTGTGCGGAAATATTTATTTTACTTTATTTACTTTATTCCTTTTTTTTTCTATTTGTAATTAAATAGCATATCGCACAGGCGATTAGAGAATTTTAACGGCATACTTTTAAGCAGAACGCTCGATTATTTATATGCACGACATATGTTAGAGTTTTTTGAAACGCGGATTTATTTTAAGAATCGTCTGCTTAGGATGGCATTACAAAAAGAAGTGTGGAACTACAAACTAACAAAGAGAGAGAGAGAGAAATTGATTGCTCTCGAATTGTGTTGCCAGATCGATAATATTATCGCTTACATACTATCTAATATATAATCCAAATTATATTTCACCACTGTTGCTTAAGCTTAATATTATTCAATTAATCCAAGCGATTTTATCCAGGGGGTTCCAACAGCTCGACACGACTGCATTCCAAAGTTTTCCAAAAGGCTTTTGATGTATACCTTTTGACACAGTTTTATTGCGCCTCTTTTGCCTTCCCTCTTGATCTTCATTCCAAGGAAAAAGCTGAGTTGGCCGCCGTCGTGCATCTCGAATGCGGCTGCGATTCTTTCCTTAATCGCGCTGATTTCCTTCTCGTGTGGACATATGATTATCAAGTCGTCTACATAAACCGCAATATAGCTGAAGACTTGTTCCTGCTGCTTCACATACAAACACGCCTCGTGTTTGCTCCTTTTGAAGCCAATGCCATGTAATACCTCGTTGAGTGTATCATTCCACACACGGCCAGACTGCTTCAGCCCGTAAATCACCTTTTGCAGTTTAAGAACCTTCGTTGAATTGTTCTTGTCCACAAAGTTTTGGGGTTGCCTCATGTATACGTCTTCATGAAGCCTACTGTTCAGATATGCGACTGCTATGGCAAAGAGCATCCTAATCGTCTCATATCTGATGACTGGAGAGTATGTTTCCCAGTAGTTCACGCCAAACTGCTGCCCACAGCCTTGAGCAACGAGTCGCGATTTGAACCTTTCTATCTCACCGTTTTCATTCTTCTTAATTCGAAATACCCATTTCGAACCGATGGCCTTTTGTCCAGGTGGGAGATCTGCTAATAACCAAGTCTGATTATTAACCAATGCGTTATACTCACGTTGCATGGACGTCTGCCAGTCCGATGCGTGTTGGCCATTTAGCGCCTCTACCACAGAATGAGGCGTCTCAACATCTTCAACATCTTCGACTTAGATTGTTGAGTACCTGGTACATTTTTCTAGGTCGACCAGCTTGACCTGTACGGATGATTTTGGGACGACCTGGTCCACGTCTTGGCTAAACGTCATCATCCTCATCTAGATCACTGACGCTAGGCTGGATGTCATTCTCCTCGTCTTGATCACTTGCGCTGACAAATTGCTTTTCCTCCTCTTCGTTATCGCTATTATTATTGCCATTATTATTATTATAATTATTACCCATTAATGCCTATATTGGCATCCGATTAAAATGCCACGTTGTGCACCTGCGCTGTAGATGCCTTGTTTGACTCAAAGCTGATTATGACGGTAGCATAATTTTCATTTATTTGTTCATCCTGGTAATTCGCAAATTCACCCTCGACAAACTTAACGTCTCTTCGCTCTATAACACGCCGCGTAGACAACTCAAATAGGCGGTATGCCTTTGATGCATAAGAGTATCCAACCATTATGTACTCTTTGCCTTTTGCTGCAAATTTACCTCTTCTTATCTTCTCCAGTGCGAAGGCGCGCGAACCAAAAACTCTCAGGTGTCTTACGGACGGTTTGCGTCCCTTCCAAACCTCGAATGGCGTGCGCCCATCTACCGCTTTTGTTGGACATATATTTCTTAGGTACACTGACCTGACCTGACACCTCACCCCCCAGATATTCTGGTAAATTTGCGTACTATCATTTTAGCGGAACTGCTGTGGCACATTTTTCACCAAGTCGGAATGCGGTCCGAGGGTCAAATCCTCGTGGGGGTAGTACGCGCATCGGGGTTTTTCTGGTTTTTTTTTTGTTTTGTTTTTGTTTGATTTTGGACTCACTCAGTTTTGGGCGATTTCACTGCCATTATGACTATTGCAATAAAGCAAAACGTTTAAGCGGGGCTGCTGCGGTGATTACATTTTGTCACTCCGCAAGGTTACGTTCGGTCGCTCCGCGAGGTTATGCACTTTCTTTTTTTTTTTGTTGTCTTTGTTGGGTTTTCGGGCGTTGACGGCGGCTGGGGTTATATTTGTCTTTTTATTTTATTTTAAATTATTCGGCTTCATGGATGCGATTTAATAATGGCATCTTAAGGTTATCACTTGCACGAGAAGAAAAAAAAATTCCGTGTACAAGTTTATTACCGCACGTAACACACGTCTGCCGGTCGCGACGGTCAAAATTCAAAGAGAGCGAGGCCACGACCCGCATCGGGGATGAAGCCCCATCTCGCGATCGGTGGTAACCCGAGCAATGCAAGTGTTGCATTTCTATAATTATCAGCGCTCACCTAATCAGCTGACTAGCCATAGGTGGCGCTGACCACGGAATATAGATGGCGCTAGCCTATGGCGGAATCATTCCGTTGCATAGTTTGTGGCATAATTAAAACCAAGCGCACTACAAATTCCCCCCACTAAAATCACGCTTGGTGTGAAACACAGCGAGCAGGATTCGCGCTTGTTAGTGCAGGATTATTGTTTTATGTCCTTGGCGTAAAAGGTGCCAACAACTGAGAAGGGTACACAATGATTTCTGTGCAAATACAACAGTGCTTTCTGGTGCCACTGGCTGTCGTTAGGTTCTCGTCGCTATGTGACAAAACCAAATCTCAAGGAAAATTGATTCTACAATGGCTTAGACGCGTATTGGTACTAGATATAACATACAGATTTAACTTATAAGATAATAATAAGGAATTTTGTAATATTAGATAAGAAAAATAGCGATAATTGACTGGGAGTCATGCAAACGACGGATGGCTGTAGCTCAGTAGTCCACCAATCCAATAACATCCTATACTATTTCACAAAATATATAAAACCAGTAGGGTTGATAACACGAAGGGAAATCTTTCTAAACTGTCAGTGATTCCGCGGCGGATACTATGCATAATCGACATATTATCCTCCGCGGTTAATGTGTATAAACAACATGTAACCTTGTCCAGCAAGAGTTACCTAAGTTTATCGAGAAGGAAAGGGGGGGGGGGGGGGGGTTTAATAACAAATGGGAATTCGTTAAGCTGTCGGCAACTCCGCGGCGGATAATGTGTATAAGCCACACATAAACCTTGTCCAGCAAGAGTTACCTAAGTTTACCGAAGAAGAGATAGGGGGGGATGAAGGGCTTCAAAAACCAATTAATCTAACTTACAAGGTGAATTAGTACAGCTGGGAAGGTAAGGGCAGATGTTGGACCCTTGTTCTACCTAAAGTGTGGGGTTAACCGAACTTGACCGTTGGGCGCCAAATTAATAGTACTGTAGCATATAACGTGTAAAACGAGTAGATGGAAAATGGAGTAATATTAGAAGATGAGCACGCGCTGGCTCAGGCTTTATGATCGGTAGAAGGGGCAGGTTCCATTTCTTTTATTTCCCAATACTATGATCTCGCGGTGGTCATATTATCAATCACAAATCGCGTGCGGGCCATAGTAACTCAACTAAACAGGGGGAAACGGGTGCGGAAACGGAAGGACAAGACTACAGACACACTTCTCATAATAGTTGTTGGAGGCGACACTCCTCGTTTGCCGTTTGGCTGCGCTGGACTGATGTTGGGTCCAGCTGTTGCCCACCCTACCATGATCCTCCTATTCCTCTACATTATTTGTGGGAGGATCTCTAAGCCAAACGACCTACTAGTTCCTACTTCTCACATCTCTTCGCTGCATGACTCCCAAAAGTATAGAAAAATTATAGATTCATTTTTAAAATAAGATACAGTTATTAAATTTATTATCAATAGGCATGGTTAACTCTAGAGCAAGTGACAAGAAAAACTGAAATAATTATTATTTATAGAATTAAATTTATTGAAAAGTTATAGTTGTAAATTTTTTTTTTCTACTAGCAGTTAAAAGTAGATATAATTGTTTTTATTTGATTTTTAAACATTTTTATCAAAGCAGAATTAAATTCTTATTTTATAATTGTTATTATCTTCATATTCAAAAACTAAAGAAAATTAATATTAATAATATTAGCTGTTAGAGTTTTTTAAAACGCGGATTTATTTTAAGAAACGTCTGCACAGGATGGCAGTACAAAAAGAAGTGTGTAACTACAAACTAACAAAGAGAGAGAGAAATTCATTGCTCTCGAATGGTGTTACCAGATCGATAATATTATCGCTTACATACTATCGAATATAATCCAAATTATATTTCAACACTTTTGCTTAAGTTTAATATTATTTAATTAATCCAAGCGATTTTACAAAGCCACAATGCTTTTGCTTACTTAAGCTCTTTGTCAAAATGTCGGCAACATTCTTGTCTGTAGATACATATTCCAAATTAATTTCATTACATTCAACTTTTTCTCTTATAAAATGAAACTTTAAATCAATATGCTTAGTGCGCTTATGGTGAACAGGATTTTTCGCAATCTGATGCGAACTAGTGTTGTCGCCGTAAATAGTTATCGGTCCAGGAATCTTCCATCCGAACTC